>JABUQX010050149.1:0-82610 GCA_015478945.1 Trachelipus rathkii
GGAATAATTACTACTATCTCGTAGACGTCAATCTACTTTAGAGTTTCAACTGCTATGATCTCGACCGGCTTTTTTTTGTTTATACTTAGATTATTATTTTTTTTCCGTTTTTAAGTTAATTTTACGATTTAAGAACCAATTTTAATTTATTGTTTTGAACTCTCAGTTAAGATTATTTCTTTGGTAGTGAGCGGTAGCATTAGTAAGTAATATTATTTTTTAAGGAGTGTTTTACTAGTGTATAGATATTAATTTACATAATAATGATTTTTCTTTGTACTTTATACGAACTATATTCTTTTAATTAAATATTAATGTAATTATAATCTCTGTTGAATAAGAAGTATTGTTATAAACTTGTTATTCTTTTGTATTTAGTATCAGACAAGCAAAAACTGTTTATCTTTTTCGGATTCTACGATTTGTGGTCATTTTTTATTTGTCAATGGTATATTTGTTCGGAGAGTATATAATATCTAGTCACATTTTAGTTTATCTTATTTCGTATTATGTAGGATGTCTGTGCATGATGAATATTTTTATTAGGCCGATCGATCTTATCTCGTTAGGGAAGACTTTAATATATAGATAAATTATTTCTAAATATATAATTTATTATAAATAACGGGGATGAAATAAGTGGGCTTTAGTTTTAAGGAGGGTATTATCTCTTGGGTATTAGGGTATAGGGGAAGGTTATTCATGTTTTCACTCTCTATCAATACTATAACACTAAGTACCAAACAACCAAAATCTTACTAATAGTTTTAAACTACCGGTAGCGACAGTGGTGATTATTCTGTATTACATTTCACCATTGCCTATACGTTACTAATTAGGTTTTACGGTTTGAAAAGTTTTTTTTTTTTTTTTTTTTTTTTTTAAGGCAACGGATGGTATTATTATCAAATAAGTTTTACTATCTAAATAATATAATGGATTTTTTTTTTGCGGCGGGTCATAACCTATATATATAGACCATTTTTATCTTAATTTATATTATCTTTATTAATATATATATATATACTAAATAAAAAGAAACCTCTATTCTTTCACGATTACAAGTAATATTACACTAAAAGCACACATCGATCGGGGCCTTCATGTTCCCCTAAAAATAAGTACCTACTTTTAGACGGAAACTTTCTCACTTGTAGATACGCTTAGTGCCTGTCGTGCTCTCATTTGAGAATTCTTAGATAAATATATTAAGCACTTTTCAAGTGAATATCAGAGTTACTTATTATTATTATTATCTTGGGCCCTTTTTATCAGGCACTCACTCAGATATATTGACTATTTATATAGTAATATAGATAGGTCACGATTTCTATGGGTAGGCTTACCTCAACGATATTGATATTAGTATCATGTATATATATATATATATATAGTATAATATATATAGTGCGTGATATAGTATAAATATAATTAGAGTTATATGTTTATATTAACATTATAATTTTTATATAATAAACCAATAAGAATTTATACTATCACTATATATTATATACTCACACCCTTATTCGGTAGTACATAATAATATCTAATTATAATTGATTTGAAGGTGTATAAAAAATAGCTGATGATTATTATTTATCTTATTATTAATAATTTACTATATCTTCTTATTATTTACTTTAGTTTATATGTATATTTATCGGACAGTCTAATATATATTAGAGATTATATATAAATATTTTATTGTTATTGGTTATATAATGCATAATTACGGATTTTGTGATCTCATTGAATTATCAACGCACATATTTTCCCGTATTTGAGTACACTTGAATCCCGAATATTACATATATCATTTTCATCTTTAGGTAAACTATTGATTTTAACCCTTTGTGCTGGAGAATATTAATTTGTCTCCTTTAACTAAACAGTCTCTTTCAACTCCATTTACTCTATTATATAATTATTTTTAATATTAGAATATTTCACTTAATGCTAATGCAATTATACCTAACGTATATATCAAATTATGACCTTTACATAAGAGTAATTACTTGTAATTATATATAGGGAACATTATTAAATATAAACTACTATTATCTATTTTTAAATTATACAGAAAATATATAGGTATAACTGTAATATTAGGGTGTTCAGATCCCAATGGTTCATTAGCTTGCAGCACTAGAAGACTCATTCTCGTTGTCTCGTTACGCACCACTTGGTGTGTGTCAAAATTTTCTTTGTGCATGAGCGTTGTCCGTTTTTCGACTTGCACTCTGTGGACCGAAATTACTTTGGCTGCCAACTGTTTTTATAAAGAAATAGCCGGATAGTGATAGATAATACAAGGACATTTACTATAGTAAAATTCTATAGTCTGTTGATTTCAGATTTTATGAATATTAATAAGTAATAAAAAATGAAATATATAAATAGGTATTAAAATATATATTTTTTTCTTCTAAGGAAAAAAAATACTAGAAATTACTAATATAACTATTTCAATCACTAATATAACTATAACAATCAATAATTTTCAACTATATAATTAATTTTAATAACTCGAAATATCATTAATAATATATTTACATAAATTAATCATTAATTTATAGTGTAATAATATATATATCTATATATATATTAACTATATTATATTAATTATTAATATAATAGTATATATATTATATTTAATATAATATAATATTATATAATATAATAATAATTATTTAATTTAATTATATATAATATTATAATATATATATATAGTATATATAATATATCTAATATATGCTTATATATTATTATATATATATATATATATAATAATAATATATATTTTATGATATATAATATATATACATATATATATATTATATATATATAGTATATAAATTAATATATATATATTTATTTATATATATATATTATATATATATCATTTATATATATATTATATATATCGTATATATATATATATGATATATTATATATAGTAATTATTGTATTAGTATATATCAGAGTATAAGGTAATATCGCTTATAGTATATAATTATATAATATATATGATTATATAATAGGCACACTGCGTGTATAATATAGTGATATGATAATTATATGAATAATAAAAATAGGAGTTATTAGTATATTACAATTATATATATAGTATATATAATATATAGTAATATAGTATAGTATAATATATATATATATTATAGTATATAATAAATAAATAGCTATTATAGTAATATATATATATAAATAGTACTATACATATCATATAATATAATATATACTTATCTTGAGATATATATAGTATATTATAATACTAGCTACTCTGACGCTTACCATATTGCTCTGGTATCTAATATATCAATATATCTATATATCATATAATAATAGATATATATTATATATATATATATAATACTAATTTACGAATTATGCAGGAAGATACAGTCTTATTATATAGGGTATTGCATAATGCCAATGAAATCAAATTATCATGTTCAGTATAATATAATTATACAAAAGGGCCTATACCGTATATGAACTTAGACTTACATAAAGTTAAGTATTTATCAAGGTCACATATCATGAAGGTTTTCATGTGTACGCGGAAGCGTGGAGGCTTTCGCGATCTACAAACGAAGCATTCTTACACCTTCAGAACCCATTAAGTTGAAGACTAGAATGGTAAATTTATAACAGAATGTTTTAGTTTAAAAAAGTATCTTAAAACATATTTATAAGGTCTTTTATTGAAGGTGTAATTTGATTTTTATTGGGAAAACAAGACCTTCGAATGCTGTTTAAATTATTCTTGCTTGTAAGGTGGGCTTGAGAGCAAGTATGTCCTCGATCTCTTAGCGATTAAATTGTTGTGTGAAGAGGATCACTTATGGGAAAAATTTTTGTATTGCGAGAAATGGATTCCAGACAAATTTGTCAGCGTTGTGTGATACGGAATCTGTGAATAGTTAACCTAATCTGAACGTGAGAATTGGATCGGATTGGTGATGCTAGGTTAGATTTATATCCATACTATGGTAAGTATTAAGTTATTTATTGATATTATTTGTTAGTAAATTTCAGGAATAGTGGTGGCATAGTTATACTATAATTTGATTGATCTTGCTTAGAGATAGCGCGTTGTGTGAGTTGCCATATATTTATCGCCGCCTTGCACTACCTAGGGATAGAGTGTATTGATCGTGAGACACTAAGTATGATAGTATCTGATACTAAGAGTAAGGAGGTCTTATATGTGATCTCACTTATGATGATGGTATTATTTCGCACTCGGTTATATGAACGATCATCAAATTTGCATATTAGTATTCGATCTCCAAATGATAGCTACAAGAAGCTAAAGAATTATAATAATTATTATTAATAATAGAACATCGGAATTCTAGATAGTGTGATACGGACCGCGTACTTGTGAATATTGTATTTATATGAAGGATGTGAGTAGTGAGGGGTTATAGTGGAAATAACGTCAATTAAAGTAATATGTCTAAGTATGGCATTAATAATCAAAAAATAGAAATTATAAGGTCAACGATTTTAGGTGATTAATTTTATGTATTAGGGAGGTTTGGTGATGATGGGTTGTTAAGTAGTGTGATAGAGTAATAGTGTGTGGTTGTTGGTTTATAGAGGGAGTGGGTTAGGAAGGTTATGATTAATTTGTGTTTTTTGTGTTTGGGCTCTTTTGTTAAGTATTTAGTGAGAAGGAAAAGGGGAGAAGAAAATGCTAATTAGTTGAAATTATAGGCTGGTTAGAAGTGAGGTAAGTTTTAATGGTGATAAGTGGTATCAAAGAAAAATTAAATTAAGATATGTAATAGGACACTCTAAGCTATTTTGTAACTTGTTATAAATGAAGCAAAAAACGTTAGTGTGACACAAGAAATAGTCTCTCTCGTCTTAAAATTGGTGCTCTCATATGAAAGAAAATTGAGGAATAGGTATATAATTAGACCTGAGATATAGCACGAAGATTGGAAATTTAGTTGTATGTGTTTTTCATATTTATGCAGTAGAAGAAAAAAAAGGTTTAAATTTAGCTACTATGTATTAGATAAAAGATCCTTTCTTTTAGTAGTTTTGGTTAGTTACAAGTATAATTTTTATTTAATATATTAATTTTTTGAAGACTTAATTTTAAGTATTTGGTAAAAATAATGATATTAGTGATAGTAATGATAAATGTTACATATATATAATGCTTCAGAGATCGCCAGTTAGTTATTCTTAAGCGAATCGAATAGCTTATTAATGTTTCATCGAGAGCGCGAGGTAGTTGTGGGCTCGCTCATTATTGCTCACCGAAGTGGGTTTAGATTACAAGTATATATTATAGGATTGATTTTAGCATTGCACGGAGTATCTAACCGAATTTTAATCATATCGCAGATTAATTTCACGTTTACTAAGTTCTAGGATAAGAGGAGACGAGCAGATGAGAGTAGTTAGACGAGACGAAGAGAGTAGAGAGTTAGAGGATGATAGAGATGAGAGAGACGAGATGGATGAAAGGAGTAGAGAGAGACGAGCTTGAAGGATGTGTAGAGAAGGTGAGAGATGAGAGACTTATGTTAAAGGTGAAGCGGAGTATAGATTAGATATTACGATGGAAGAGAAAGAGCAGCGCGCAAAAGCTGTACGATAAACTCACCGGATTATGGTTGATAAAAGGACGCCACCAACCGTTGCTGAAGAGAGGGGTAGAGTAGGAGAGGAGAGAGTAAAGAGGTGATAGAATTAGAATCGAGATGAAGCATGATATTGAGACGTAAAAGTAGGGACGAAGAAGATGAAGATAGCTAGTAAGAGATGTTATTTGAATTAAATGCCCTTTATCTCTCTGGTGATTTTGAGGAATTTTTTATCGACTTTTTTATATTAAAGTTTAGATGTATAGAGATACAGGTGTATTATAGAAAATCAGTAAGTTGTTATGAGATATTGTGTCTACTTTTCTCATATACCTTGACCTATTAAAGTTTTTAATATAAAAATTAGGATTACTCTTTTCAACCAGGCAAATTAGATAAGTAATTGTTAAATGAGGGTGGTTTCAATGAAAAGGGTTTTTTCACCCCAGATTATTCTTCATATTTCTCTGATTATATATTATACAATTGAACTAGCATGTTTTTAATATTTGTTTTTATTATAAGTCTAGGTCACCGTTGTAACATTTTAATGAAATTCAAGTAAGGTTATCATATTACAGTTAAAATTATGAAACGCATATTACCTAACGAATGAACTTTAAATCTTAAATACATGTACACGACAACAGCATAGAAACGCATAAAGAGGTAATGTTAGATACTAGGCAAATAGCTTAAGTCAACTACTGCTACGACTGATCAATATACATAAACTGCATCATGCTTTAATATACTCTGCACTGACACTGCCATAAACGATCAGTACGATTGACAGTATCGTTGACATTAATAGTATCAGAATAAGGTTGTTCAATACAGGAGAGATAGAGACTGATGAAAGTAAGAGACGCATGAATTAAGAGAAAGAAGATTGTCACTATTAAATAATATAAAGACCAGAAAAACAAATTAAATAAAATAAAACATAAAAAAAGAAATACAAATCATTAATGAAATGATAACTAAAATATTAGTATAAAATTAAGATTAGATATCATATCATTACGAGTACTAAGGATACATAAACAGAAAATGTTGGGGGATGGTTTTATTAGCAATTGTGTAGGGGGGGGGTGAGTGATATTTCACGAGGTACTAGACGTTGAAACGAAGTTGACTAGATGCTCATAGTGACGAATGTGCAGATTGGGTGATAAAGTATCCAATAAAAATAATATCTTAAAAAGAATAGGACGGGCAATACTTAACTTTTAGATGAAGTAGTAATAAGAATATTAAGAGTTTGTTTTCTTTATTGTAAATAATTGTTCCATTGGACATTATAATAATTTATTTCTCATGACTGAGAAATCTGGAATTTCTAGTGATCGATACTAGCTAGCACAGAATTATATGTTTTAATAACTCAAAAGAGGTTTAAGAAAATATTTGATATGCTCATTCTTACATGGGTTCCTCGTTCAGATGTGTTGTAAACTTGTAATATAATAAACTTACGATTGAATTGATATTAGTTACATTTATTTTATTTCTTTCCCTTCCTGCTGGGTATGTTTATTATAGTTAATAGATATAATTTATATTATATTATATATAAAGAATATATGTATATATATACTATCAGTTATATCTATATATATATTATAATATGTAATATTAAAGTATACTATATACTGGTTAAATAATTGATTAGTATTAAGTTTATATAGGTAATAATATAAGATGTGCTACTATACTATAGCTTAGTGATATCGTTAATCACAGTATATATACTATATTGATATGTATATATTATACTAATAATAATATATATATCATTATATTATTATATAATTAGATATATATTATAATATACGGTATATTATAGATAAATATATATATTATAGGTTTAATTTATAATATTTATTATTTATATATAATATATATTTTATTATTATTACTATAATTATATATTTATCATAATATATACCTACTTTTAATATACTATCATATAGCTGTAAAACTTAACTTATTTATTTATACTATATTATATCTATATATATATATATTAGTATCTATATTCATCATAATATCACTACTACCATATCATTCTCAATTCATATCAGGCTGTCGGCTATCTAATAGTAACCTAAGTACCGGTGGTACTCTATATCATATGTTTTACCATATATGGTATTCTATAAAGGGTTACATATATATTTAGAGCTTTCAGTAATTTAGGTAGGGTAATCGATTATGGTAGTATCTTAAGTGGCATAGGTATTACGCCTCATAGGAATATACATATAGGTCACTTTGATCTTGAGGTACTATTCATGTCATGATTGAGATTATATATGGAGTGACTCATACACTATTGAGATAAGTAAACATTTTGGGAGGCTATATTATATATATATTATGTATTGTATATATGGGGAATACTTGTACAAAGTCAATTAGTACTAATAATATATATATTGAAGCTCTGTTGTAGTAATTCACTCTGTGACTCACATAGATATTATATTTCTTATATTATTTCTATATATTACAATCATTTTCCAGCACCATAACAAAAAATGTAATATGCTCGACACTATTTATATTATTCCGATTCTTGTATAGTAATGTTTTAATACTCCATATAAAATACATTCCCTCCAGTTTATATGTGAATAGGTAATCAAGGTATCAAAGATGTCATTAGTATTGCGATATGTAGTATAGTAAATGATAATTATATATTTAGTATAGTATATATTAATCATAAGCCATATGTAAGATGTGAATGATAATGCTAGATGTATCTATTTATATAATAGATCATATTTGATGTCGGCTTTTATGTGAAACTATAAACTATGATATTAGCTTAATTATGAGTTCACGTACGGATAAGTCATAAAAATATTATAAAAAATATGAGTTATATAACCTTATAAGGTACAGTCACGCTAGCAGCATATTCGTTCCCTATAGGACTTTAATATAAAAATTATTTAACTATGTAATATACTGATTTCATATCATTAGTCAGTTAAAAAATGCGAAGTAATACATCTCCAATTGATGGAGGTTTAAGCCAGTATAGTTTGTTGGTGATATAACATTGCACTCATCTTAAAGCAAGAAATATTTTTCAATGCTAATCATAAGAGACTACCATCACAGGAGACTATTTGGGACTCATCTGAATTATTAATTAGTGCTTAGTCCCAAAAGAAATTTACTTTCTCAGTAAATTACAGAAATAAATTCCAACGAACCTAGAGTGGTATTCAACTAGGTACAAATGGGGAACCCCTTTGCAGCCCTAGCAGGCAGAAAGATGTGTCATAGGGAGCTTGAGAGAGTATTTGACAATCGCAATGTGGATCATCACACTATAATGAGCATTCGTCTGCCAATGTATGTGGTTCATTTACTCTTTTGAACCCATGGTAAGGCAGGCGATACCTAATCATACCTTACACACTTTAACAGATAAACAATGAATGGGCTCGGAAACCATCTATTCAATATTGAGATAACTTGAGTCCATACAAGATAGTGGAAGTAGCTTTTCCTGTTCACAGTCATTTCCAAAAACTCTAACCTGAACCATTTTTATATTAGCTCCTTGTAAAGGGATGGTTGAATAGTGTGTTCTTTTTACTGTTCGTCTCCGCAGCCTCAAGATATCGATATTCTACCTATAATAATATACAATCATATAACTTCATACTCTACTAAATCACATTCGTTATAACCAACTATCAGAATCTTATATATCATTATCATATACCTATACTACTATATGATATATCCGTAACTTAAACGTACTTTCCATTTATGTTCCTCTTTACAATTAATTCTACATTTTTTTCACAATACACCTATATAGTACACATTATGTAAAACCCATTCTCATTCAATTTATTTATATTACTTGTTGCTCTACACTCAATTATATAACTGCCTAAAACTGACAGTGAGGGTGACCTTTTACCATCTAATGTAAAAGCATTAGTCTCATAACTCTTATTCAGACCAATAGCCTTATTTAATACTTATAACTATATACATACTCACATTCATATACTAACATAGGTTACCTAACATACCTATCATCTCTCAAGTAACCCTATGCACTCTAGTAACTTAGTTATACTCTTTTATATCTCATTGCCAAACTACATCAAGTAGCATTTATAATTAGACTATATAATTCCTATATATGCCACCTTTCTGCAATTTACATCCACTTTCCTATCAATTCACGTCTCTCCATTTTTTTCGTTGCCAACTATATATAATATCTCACTTATAATTAAGTTTAAACTGTACAATTCACTATATTGTTTTCCAAGCGTGCTCACCATGCTACATGCATAAGAATCTTCACTAAATATATCCGTCAAGTCGTGTTGAGGACTGGCTCCTCTATACTACTCACATACAAACTCATTCAATCGTATACTCTTATACTATCGTTTATCTTCCCAAAACTATTCACCTTCCTATTAATACATTACATATATCTGAGTCATAAATCACTCTACTACCAATCCTTCTCAATAACTTCACTCCTATTCTAGAATCACCGCCTCAACTAAAAACCATATATTATATTATTAATAATAATATTATATAATTAACTATATATTAATATTAATAATATATAGTATTATATTCATTATTAATATAATATATTTAATTAATTAATATATTTAATATATAAATTATCCCTAATATATGGTATATATATTATTATATTAAATTTCATTATTTAATATATATATATTTATATATTATATATTCTATATATAATATATATATCATATAATATCACTATATATATTATATTAAATACTTTAATAATATATATATATAATTAAGTGTAATATATATACTATTAATATATATTTATATATATGTAGTATATATACTATATATATTCATATAATATAATTTATATTATTCATAATAGTAATTAAACTATATATAGGTATATGATACGTACACAATGGGTGGCATTGAACTTTTGAATTTGGAAAGTATAAATACAATAGCGTTTTATTGGGACGTTTGTATAGTTCTCGAATAGATTGGAAGGGAGCATATAATTAGCGCTAAACACATTTAATATAAGGGATATATAAGGGGTGATTAGGTATAAATTAGTAAGCTATTAGTAGGGTATATTTCAGTTATATTATAGAGTGTTCTTATGTGTGAGGAAGATAATATAATTATAATTGGTATTGGTATTGTTGTGGAGTACAAGATAGTCCGACTGCCGTCGATGACATTGCATGTCATCCGCATCTGGCCGCGAGTACAATATCCATCTATCTGGAAACCAGTCAAGACGACTGGGTAAGATTTCGGGGCGCTGAATGAATCACCAAACGCGGTAGCGTTGAAGATCAGTAGAGATCGACATGTAAGCGAATGTTGTTTGCGTCAAGACCACTTATTTTACACATTTGTGCACACATATGAAGGAAATGCCGATAGCAATGTTGAATTAGGGGTTATACTATAGGGATGATAGAAAGAATATAATTGTGCATATTAAGGAATTTTACTTGGATTTAGGCAACAGGCAGTCATAATAGATGAGGATAATCTAATATGAGAACTATTATTAGGCAGGTGTTTCATAATTGGATATTAATATTAGGGTATATGGCTATAAGTTCTTAGGCGTGGTTAAGAGTCTCATGATATAGAATACAATAACAGATATGTATATGCCTATAACGTATATAGTGAAGACCGTGTGGTAAAAATGTGTTGGAAAAGTGAAATTTGGTTTATTTTATTAGGAGGAGTGAGATACTAGGGAATGGTGCTCATATGTCTACTTTGGTCGATCCTAATCTTAGTAATATTAGATGAAGTTTTATGAAAGTAATTCAGAGTGTAAGTGAGTGTCTAGAGATATATGTTGATTAAAATATGATTGAGTGAAGAATGGAATGAGGTAGTGGATGGATTCCCTACGATGTATATTTACATTTAAGTAGATGATTGGTTTATATCATTAGGAGTGTGTGAGTCGAGTAATCTGAAGTAGATAAGTTATGAGTAAGGAGACTAGCGTAGATAGAGACATTATGAGATTAGAGTTTATAGTATACTGTCTGATTGATATAAAAAGGAGGGGTTTGAAAAGTAAACGCTCACAATAAAGGCAGTAGGGTTATATGTAGTTTAGCGAGTGAGGAAACTGTATAATCGGTATGGATAAAGTTTATAGTATATAGACCTTGGTGACACAGCTGGAAAAATAGTGTCTGAATTTGAAAATATATTTTATGGAGATATGATTGAATATATGAAAATAGGGAAGTAGGAGATGCAGAGTGTAGCAAATGAAATTGTTAGAAATATGACACTATAGTAGATGCTTGAATGACATATGTTAAATCGCTTGTAGTGAAGTGTGAAAGGACTATAGTTATTGAGTGCGCTAGGGGTCCTTACTTTGTGCGATAACAGTTTTTAACCTATTTAGGGTACTCAATCTGTAACATAAACTATGTGTTATTTTTATTTAACTCATTTTTGAGTGATACTTGATATATTTACATGGTCGTGTGAGGATTTTTTTTATTGGGTTTAATATATATGAAGTTTGAGTATTAGTATTTAGACTTCAAAGTTATAGGGCATAATTATTATGTAAAGGATCTAGAGTCTCCAGTCATTTTATCTGGTGTGTATGGATGGTTTGGATGAACAGAGTGGAAATTTGGGGGAGTGCAGATCGTTAGGGTGGCGATTGGTCCGCCCTGAGAATGTGAGGATATAGGAGTTGGGATTCAGGATTAATCGCCGATCAGGAGGGGGCAACTGAACGGGTTTAGATGAGTTTGTCTTGGGACGGCTGGTTGGAGATACAATTTGAGAGGTAAGAGAGTCCAAGGAGACTCACAATGAATCCATATCGTAGGACATGGGTATTTGGTATCTAAATTGATGCGAGGAGGTATGATAGTCGGTATATATATATCTTATCATTACTTTAATTCTGAGGATACTGCAGATGAGTGTGTTGGGGTAATAATTGACGGATAATTGAGGTAGACAAAAGGAAAAGTGGAAATGATGAAAGTAAATAAAGTATAAAAATGCCCATGAGGTAGAGTGAAGAGAAAAGTGATATTTTGGAAATAGAAGGGCGTAAGTAGTAAAGATTTATAGCCATAACAGGATTAGAACTTGTACGGGTTTTATTTGTGATAAGAATGGTATATGGAGTGATAGCTCACACCTGGGCCATAAGGAATTAAACACTAAACATTGAATGAGATTGTCATTATGCTGAGGGTTCCATACGCATGTTATTCGCTGGCCTGAGTGGCTACAAATCTGCTGCTAGGGGGTAGTGGTTTGTATAACTGTACTCGGTCGCATCGGCGAAGGCTCACTACCTAGAATAATGGTAATAAATCTGGCAGTCCGCACCTCACACATAGTGCCGGGGATGTTCGAATAAGAATTGACATCACTCGTGAGCACTTTTTCTTTCTTACTCTATATACTTATATGCTCTTTTATGTAATTCGACTTTCTATTTTATTTCATCATAACTATCCAGTGCTGTTATCGATCATATTATATATATACGCCTTTCCTCTACATATACTTGAGTGGAGAGGTAAATGGATTGGGTGTAATGAATGATGTATTGATCATGGAATGCATATGTTAGATGATGTAATAGATTACGATTGATAACTGAAATGTATTAGTGATTAATCATTATAGTGATATATATAATACTATATAATTTATTATATATTTAGATTAGAATATATATACTTATTATTAATATATTAATTAATATATATATTTAATATATCATATTATTATATACATATACTAAATATTATATTAGTTTATTAATATATAATATATATATATATATTAATTTATATATTATATATAATTAATTATTTATATATATATATAGTTATATTTAATAAAATAAATATTACTCATTATAATTATTTAGTATTATATATATATATATATATATATATTATACTATATAGTATATGAATATTGAAGTTAGTATATTCAAGGTTTATATATCAATAAGTAGCTTGTACGTTGGTTACTTTAGTGTTAATCATTGATAGACCTATAAATGTACTTGTTATTGATACTTATCTTGGTACTCTGAAATCAAATTCTAGAGTTACTTGTACTTGTACTTGTTACTTGTACTTGTTACTTGTACTTGTACTTGTACTTGTACGTGTACTTGAAAAAATGTACTTTGAGCGCAAGCCTCTGATATATATATATATATATAGTATATATATATATTACTATATATAATTATTTATATATCTATAGTATATATATATATATTATTATATTATAATATATTATACTTATTATATGTATATATAATATTTTATATATATATATATATTTATATAATATATATATATATATATATATTATATTATATTATATAATTATAAATATATATTATATATCATATAGTATATATTTATATATATATATATATAATATATATATATTATATGATATATTATATATATATATATATATATATATATATATATATAAATATATATATATATCCCTATTCCATATTATATAACTATATATATACTATAAATATATATTATATTTATTATATAGGCTTCTAATTTATATATAATAATATGTACTATTTCTATCTATATACTATATTAGTATATAGTATATTATCATTTATACATATATATTATATATATATTATTAAATAATATATATAGTATATATATTTATGATATTATATAATATATTATAATATTATATTTATTACATATAATATATATAATATTTCGTATATATATTATATAATAAATATTATAAATTATAGTATATATACTCAATATATATTATATATTAAGTATATTAAGTATATTATATTATATTATATACTATAATTATATTATCGTACTATATATATTATATTAATATTATATATGATATTTATTAATTATATTATTTTATAAAAATGTCATACATTCAAGGTTTTCAATAAAGTACTTTGTACTTGTACGTTGTGCACTATGATACCATGGTATTGTACTTCTTGTACTTGGTATCTGAAAAAAATTCATAGCGTACTTGGTACTCCTGTACTATGACATTCTATGAGTACTTGTACTTGTACTTGTACTCTGCGTCGTTATTCGTCGAAAGCCAGCCTTATATGACTATTAATCATACAAATATATATATATATTATATTTATACTATATTATATTCATGATATTAATTATATCCTATATTAATATATATTATATACGTATATTTAATATATACTATATACTATATTACAATATATTTATATATAACATCCTATTATATACTATATATATATATATATGTATTATTATATATATTATATATATATTATATATATATAATACATATATATTATAGATTTTATATATATCAATATTATTAATATATACTATATATAACACCTATATACTTATTTATTATACATATATTTTACTATTTATTATTAAGTAGTAGTATATAATACTAGTATATTATATATATATATACTATATATAATATACTATATTAATATATATATATATATATATTAATACTATTTATATATATTTAATATATAAACAACATTATTATATATTTATTATTATATATACTATTATATATATTATCCAAATATATTATTATATATATATAATATCTTATATATTATTATATATTAATATTATATAAATTTATTAATATAGTTATTATATATATATTATATATATTATATAATATATATTTATATATATTTATATATATATATAATATATATATATACTTATTATATATAGTTTATATAATATAATATTTATACTTATATATCATATATATATTAATTCTATATTATACTATATATTCTATTATATTTATATATGATATATACTTTATTTTATATATTATATATATATACTATTATAATATATTATATATTTATTATATAATGTGTATAATATATAATTATATATTTAATATATATCTATATATTATATATAATATATATAATATATTTATATATATATAGTATAATATATATAAATATTGTATATATAATTATTATACATATATATGTATATAAATATTAATATATATATCATATTATTATATATTTATAATATTAATATTAATACATATATATTAATATATATTATATAATATATATAATATATATTATATTATATAGAACCAAGTGTCTCCGCTAGCTCGTCTCCCCTTCTATTAATTCTTGAAAAGACAGGTGGAAAAATGAGAGTAGTCGTTGATTATCGCAAGTTAAACTCTCTTGCTATCCCAGATAGGTTTCCATTACCTAATATATGTGAATCTCTATCACTGATAAGTGGAGCGCCGCGCGTGTTTAGTACTGTTGATTTGATCTCAGTATTTTTTCACCTATTAATAGAGCAGACGTCTCGTCCTCTTACTGCTTTCTCCACTGCAAGAGGTCATTCCCATTTCCTCCGTATGCCACAAGGCACCGCTTCGAGCACCTTTGTTTTTAGCCATACTATGGAGATGGCACTATCGGGATTATTAGATGTAGTCTGTCTGCTCTTCATAAACATTTTGATATTTAGTAAAGATATTCTTACTCGTTGTTCTCATTTATCTAAGGTTTTTAATGTCCTTAGAAAAGCCAATTTAAGAATTAAATTGGAAAAATGTTCTTTCTTCAAAAGTAGTCACTTTTCTAGGTTTTAAAATAATTGATAAAGGACTGTCTCCAGATCCTGTTAAATTGGAAGCTTTACAAGGTTTTAAAATTCCTCAAAATGTGTCTGATGTTCGTTCAATACTTGGCTTTTATAATTACTTCAGACACATGTTCCCGAATTTTTCTATTATGACTTACGATTTTCTTAAGCAATGGGAGTCTAAGAGCAGACGTAAATTCCATGTATCCTTGCAGATGCACTGTCCCTGTTTCAGGGGCTCGTTCATGGCCAAATACGAATCGTCTGACATCGTGAGCTTCACTAAACTTTTTATAATAATCAACACAAAATTCAGGATTATTTAATGTGAAACACCACCTTCGAACACGACACTTATCAGCACTAAGGTTTGTATTAATTTTAGGCATGATATATATATATATATATATATATATATATATATATATATATATATATATATATATATATATATATATATATATATATATATATATATGTGTGCCAATACAATGACAAACTCTATAAACATGAAGCGAAGTGGTATTTTCCGTTAAATTTAATAATTTTATCATGTTTGAACAGGATTTGACCAATTAAAAGTCACATCCGCAACCGGATGTTCCAAGATTGGAAAAATAATGATAATTAATTACATACAATATTGAATATATATGTGAAGGGTGTCCTTATATATATTTGATACTTAGCATAATAATAATATATTTAAAAAGCTTTTCATATATTAAAATACTAGTAATAAATGCAATGGGCATTGGCGTGTTCTTAACAAAACATAGCCCACGGGTGGATGAATTGAGGTTGGGCGTGGATGCATGCATATGGCCGACCTCGCTGAAGCGCTTTCGCTTCCAATTTATTGCTGCGCGTGAGCGGTGCCGTAAGGGGGGGCTTCGCCCCCCCATACGGCAAATGCGTAAAATTAGGTAATTATATATATATTTTATATTATATATTTATTTATATATTTTAAGGTTTGTTAGGTTTATCGTTGTACAATACACCCCTCCCCCCCTCCAGAAAGATTTGGTACAAAGGTTGTGTACAAAGCAGCGGAGACAGGTAATACTAGCTGTCTCCGTTTGTAGCCGGGAAATGACGTATAATAATAAAATATATGAAAAACGTCATTTCCGGTGCAGCTTTGTTAAAAATAGATTAGGTTATGTTATGTTCGGTTAGGTTAGGTTAGATTATGTTAAGTTAGGTTAGGTTACGATACTCTTAAGAAACTCCATCCTTTCCTGATTATACCAAGCCCTTCTTATTAAGTACTGATGCTTCTACTTTTGGATTAGGAGCTGTTCTAGCCCAATTGGACGAAAATGAAAAAGAAAAACCCTTAGCCTTTACGTCCAAAATGAAAAACAAGGCAGAGTTAAATTAAAGCGTCACTGAAAAGGAAGTTTCTTGCTATAATCCATGCTCTAACTAAATTTAGAACTGTAATATTTGGTTATCCTTTTAAAATTTATACCGACATTGCTCCTTTAGTACATTTGCTTCGTCATAAATATTGTCAGGAAGGTTAGAACGATGGAATCTCAAAATTCAATCTTTTAATCCTGAATTTATATATAAAATGGGTAGATTAAATGTAGCACCTGACTATTTGAGTGGACATCCTATTCCCATGACCGACTCTTCTCCCTCTTCTTCCGAGGAAGAAGTATCTGGGAGTCCTTCTTTTCCAATAGCTATTTTGCATAATCCGGTGATACTATCTTTTCCTGATACTAAAATGTATATCTTCAATAAGGAGATTGTTTTTAATGAGCAAAGAAAGTGTCCTTGCTTTTCTACCATTATAAGGAATATAGAAGTATATCCTAACCTGGACAGTTGCTTACCCCACATTATAATCAACGGTCTTCTTTACAGTGTTTCTCAAGGAAATAACAGAAATCTCCTAGAAATCCCCGATTCTTTTATATATACAGTTATTTTTCTAAACCAGCGGTTCCCAACCTTTTTAGGGCTATTACCCATAAAGCGGGTTAGATATTAGCAAATACCCCCAAAAAAAGTTTAGTTTAAAAAACTTATAAATTAGCTATTAGATATAGCATTTTTTCTTTAAATTACGAAAAATACTATTATTTTTATTTAATTTTAATCATTCAAACAAAGAAAACACCTGCTTTTTTAGCAATTTATTATTAAATACAGAAGTTATATACAGTCATTGTCACAGTGTCCGTTTATTGCTGTGTTTAATATTTTAATGCTAGTTTCGACCAATGCACATCGTAAGTCATGCTCCAAGTTCAATCGGTTCTTTGCTTTTGTTTTCATTGTCACCATTGCCGAAAATCCACTTTCACACCTGTAAGCGAATGGGATCAGTGTTTTCAAGGATTTTCCCGATAATAATGGATACTCGCCACCAATCTTTCGCCAAAATGTTGCTAGTTGTATGTTTTCGAAATCTATTCCAGTGTGTTGTCTTCGCAAATTCCAAGGAATTGTGCTTTGGCTTCAATTTCAGTATCTGCAAATATTCCTTCATCCACTGAAAAAGGTCTTAGCACCCAAGCATTTACTTGGCGATTTTCCAAATCAGCAAAATATTTGCTGATAGAATGTACTACTGATGACAAGTGGATAGTTATTTGATCAGTGAATGAGCATTTTTTATTTCTTCCGTCGAGCACCATTGTTAGTTCTGGGAACATCGAGACGTCCTCAAATCCACCTCGGCGTTGGTAAAGCTGCAATTTGCGAAGAAAACTGGCAACCTTATCTTAAGCTGTTAAAATATTCGTCATTTTCCCTTGCAAGGTAGGTTAAGCGTATTTATTTCTCCAAAGAAATCCGTAAGATATTCCAGTTTGGAAATAGATACATTATCTGTTATTTTGGCGTGTAAGTCTTTCTCCTTACCCGTTTTTTTCCTTTCCAGAAACAAAGCAATTTCTTCTCGAAGCTCGAGCAATCGGTGCAACATTTTGCCCCGTGATAACTAACACACTTCTGTGTGGAATAACAGCACATCGAATTTACCTCCAAATTCATTGCACAACTCTTGAAAACTCTTCTATTTGTCGCACTACTTCGGATGAGGTTTACAATGTTCACTACCTGGGTAAATGCATCCAGTAAATCAGGTGGAAGAGTTTTCACTGCAAAGCATAACGATATATAAGGCAGTGGCTGAACGTTGAGTGATGAGCGACTTCTTTGACTAATGTTTGGAATTCAGAATGAACGCCCAACATGGGATTGTGCTCCATCTGTACAGAACCCACTAATTTCGACCACTGCAGCTCCTTTTCCTCGACAAAATTCTTCACTGTTTGAAAGACATCTTCATCACGTGTAGTAGTGATCAGTGATTAGGAGAATAAGTATTTTTTTTTCAAGTCGTCGCCTTTTATTAAAGTACCGAACTTAGACAAGTAGCTCGGAACAAGATGTAACGTCGGTCGACTCGTCTAACTGTAGAGCGAAGAAAGGATTTGACTTTATTTCATTGAGCACCGTGTCCAAAATATTCTTGCTCATGTCCTCGGTACGACTTTTGATGGTGTTGTGCGAAAAAATATCTTGTCTATCTTTTCCGCATGTTCTTCTCAAAGAACGAGTTTAACCGCATTTAGTAAGCAAGGTTTGATGAGATCCTCTACTATTGTATGAGGTTTCTTGTTTTCGGCGATTAGAAGAGCGATGTAGTACGAAGCTTCCAGACCAGCTTCAGTTGACTGAAAAAAAGTAGCCCGATGAATCTATGCCCGAACTTTTCAGTGCAGCTTCTTTACGTTTGAAGAATTCAATATCTTTTCCTGCGAACTGAGAATGACTTCTTTTAAAGTGGTCTTCTAATTTGCTGGGTTTTATACTCTCTGCAGTGAGCACTTTGTTGCACAAAACACATTGGACTTTTCAACATTTTTATCAACAAACTGGGTAAAACCCCATTACAGAAAAGCTTCTTTGTAGGACCGTTTTTTTCCAGAAGACATGGTTCCTAAAAACAAACAAACACTATTTTCTAAGTAGGTATGTCTCATTTAACTTAAATAAAATCGTAACCTTAATTAAATTATTTTTTTTTCAATTATCTTTTATTTTAGAATTTTCCACATAAGAAAACCTTCCCTTGACAAGTAAAACGAAAAAGCGTGAGATTTAAAAAAAAAATCAGCATAAAAAACCGAAAAGTGTGGGTCTTTTGACAAATATTTTAGATTCGTAAAGTGTGGGAACTACGTCCGGTTTTTAACGTATCCAATCATGCACATAACAAGCAAGCAAAGAATTACTTATTTAAGCCGAATAAGTGAAATCCCATCTTAGATTCTTTGCTACAAACGGCCGTGAGAGAGTGCGAGTACTTTGAAAACGATATTAAAAAGCATAAAATTATTTCACTCAACTGCTTTGATTCTCGTCCAAACAAACCAAAATATGATCAGAAGTTAGAGAAATCGGCTAGGTCAACCACACATGCACGAATTGGCCAGTGGGCGGCGGGCGAACGACTGCCTTGCTCGAGCCTATAGACTAGTCATCTATTAAATTTATTACCTAAAATTTTCTAATTCACTAACTAATCACTAATTATTAGTGATTAGGTAGTTAGTTAGATTTGATACAGATGATATTGTCAATAATTTTGCTTTGTGACTGTGCGATGATCCAATCCTAGTACTTATCTTTACGCCTCGAAAAATCCCATTTTACCCCTTTTGGGGTAATTCCCCCAGGTTGGGAATCGCTGTTCTAAATCATAATGCGCTATCTGCCGGACATGCTGGTGTCGAACATACTGAGCAGTGTATTAGAGAATTATACTCTTTTCCTCGGTTGCCTGCCTATATTTCCTTTTTCTTTAAACAATGCACTTCATGCATTGAGGTTAAGTCACATCCCGTAGCTATAAATTCGTACCCCCTTCCTTTTACTCCCTTTTTCCGTGTTCATTTAGAAACATTTGAACTTCTTCCACATTGAAACACACTAAAGCAAAATATATTCTAGTTTTTAAAGACGTTCTTACTAGATATTGTGAAATCGGATCTGTTACATCCCGTGATGGGAAAGTAGTGGCAGAGTCTCTCCTAAATATTTACTATATGAACCATTCTGTTGCAGAAGTTCTAGTTACTGACAATGCTCCGGAATTTTGTTCCCAATTCTTCAAAGAAGTTTGTAAGACACGGAATATTAAAAATCGCACAACTGCAATTAGACATCCTGCTAATAATTCTCTGGTGGAGAGAGAAAATAAGCGTATAGAAGACTATTTTCGTCATTTTGTCTTTCAGAAACATTACGATTGGGATAAATTTATTGCTTATGCTTAATTAGTTTTAAACACTACTTATAACTGCTCTATAGGTAATACTCCAGATTTTCTTAATTTCTATGTTCGAAGACTCCCTTACGATCTTCCTAACTATGTTTCTCCTTTTGTGAATAAGCCACAGTCTCAAAAGGATAACTTGTATGACTACAATGCTGAGATGGCTAAAAGAGATGCAGCAATACGAGATTTAGCTCGTCAAAAGTTAGAAAGGAAACTTTTAAAATTGCTCGACAACAGTATTCTAAGGCTCCTATACGGCCAATTTTTCATAGATTATGCTTATGTTCTTGCAGTAAAACCTCCAGGACTCTCCCCTAAACTCTTTAAGAAGTGGACAGGTCCATATTTAGTCATAAATGTTTTAAAATACAACAAATATCTTTTGAGGTGCCTCGTCACTAATTAAGAATTAGTGTCTCATGTAGATAATCTCAAGATTCTTCCAATGCCGGTAACTCTTAGAGTTGGAAATACTTTCTCTGCATGCATGAGGCCTTACAATCCACTTCCAATTCCTCAACGAACTTCTCCTTCTACACTTCCTGGTCGTGGCCGACGTTTTCCTCCGTCAGGAGGAGCGGTCTCATTTTGAGATTTTGATGACAAAATTTCATCGTCTACAATTGCTCCTGAGTATGTTCAACGAGAACAAGAAAAGGCGGACCAACCAACTCAAATGGTTCAGGCAGAACAGAGACAGGCAGTGCATCTGAATTCCCCTCAAAGGTCTTTGGTCCACCTCCAATCTCCTATTTCCCCTGAATCACCACTACAGCCTTCACTTCCCTCGTCTCCGAGACAGATCCCACATACTCAACATCAACAAACAACTCAAAGAATTCCCTCAGTTATCTTCTAACTATACCCTACCTAAATTATCTGGTCAAAGCTCTCTTCATAATACTCCTCTTCTCTCTAGAAGATTTTAACAGCTTAGCAGTCCTCATTCATCTCCAGGTAACTCAGGTAAGTATCCCCGATCAGGTATTATGAGGAGTACCCGAACCAAAATATATCGAGTACTACTACTTCATCCCCCGACGAAGTATTTATTAAAGATGACCAACGACAAGACCCTTCTTGTCGTCCTCATCTTTTGTTCCGCGGCCCTGCGATAACACTCCTATGAGGTTGCGTAGCCACGCTAGGCAATAACCACCTACTGTAAACCCAAAAATTCCCAAGTTTCACAGAGTAGATCCGAGCATCATTTCATGGACGCCTAACCTAAACATGGGTTCCACATCAATCTCGTGTATCTTAGATTGGTTTCCTACTGATCAAACCCCGGATCTTCCTCCGAAGTTACCACCAAAATTACCTTATAAGCTTCCCCCCGTAGAAAGCTCAAGAATCAAGCATTCCAACTTACTCTGCACCAACATATTCCCAACAATTGCATCCCATTAAGAATATTTTTCATCCTTTCCACTCTACACCTATTACCGATATAAATACTGGCACTAGTCCTACCGCTACCTCCGAAGTGGTTTCGACTGGTAAAGGTGCTATCCCAAAACATAGATAATATTTCATATTGTTGCATATTTTTTTTGTTACAAAGTGTTCTCAACTCTTTACACACAAAATTATTGTATATTATGTATAATTGTACATATTTCATCTATATACAAAGTATACAGTATATTTAAATTTCTTCCCTAATGTGTAAATACTTCCACTAATTTTATTGCCGTTTTACGTACTTCTTACTTCTTATTTTCATATGTCAGAGGTGAATCGCTTGAGTTAAGTCAAATTAGGATTTTTTTTTATTAGGGTTAAGAAAGAATATATATATATATATATATATATATATATATAATATATATATATATATATATATATATATATATATATATATATATATATATATATATATATATATATATATATATATATAATATATATGAAAGGAAAAATTATGAAAATTAAAAAAGAGAAAACAACAACAAGTTACCTTTTGTTATAACTAGATTACTATATGACCATTCTTGGATTACTTTACTAAATACTATAACAATAGTTACAGGACAGATTCGGCGTTAAAATCCTTCAACTCGAGCCGTGAAATGACTTTCACTTTCACTTTTTCTGCGTATATATATCTACCCGGGTAAGGTTTGCGAGAGAGACGAAAAAATAAAAATTAATTAAAAATAAAAATAAATAAATAAATAAGGGTAGATCGAAATATTTAAGATATGACTGCCTATGTTATTTTTTTAATTTTAATATTTTTTTATTATTTGTTAATTATGTATGTATAATTGTTGTTCAAAACGCTGACAACGCGTCGTAGTAGTCACACACCGCAACGCACCGGACCGCACCAAGTGCCGGATAGAGTTTGAGAATCATATCTCTCTCAAACTTGACACCCCATCGGTGTAAAAATGTATTAGTTTTTTACGTTATAAACAAAAAGAATAAAAGTTTTGTGTTATGTTATACAAAATATGACATGAATCTATAGATCACGGATGGGGTGGGGATGGGCAGGGTGGGTGGTTTAATTTACTGATTTACTGATTTAGTGCTTTAGGGTGTGTAAAAATGTATTTTTTTACGTTATAAACATAAAAATAATAAAAGTTTTGTATTATGTTATACAAAATATGACATGAATCAATAGATCAATAGTTCACACGATGATAGGGAGGGCTGCGTGGTTGGTTTGATTTACTGATTTACTGCTTTAGGGTATGTAAAAATACAAATTTTTTACGTTAAAAACATGAAAAGAATTTTTTTTAGTAAAAACAAAATGTTTTAAACAAATAAAACAAAAAAATAAATAAAAATTTAAAAAAAAAAAATAATTTAAAAAAAAATAAATATTGAAATCTAAAAAGTAATTAATGTTTGAAAATAAGACCTTGAGTCAAATCAAGCATCGTGCTCTTCCTCCAGTCCTATTTATCCTTCTTCTCTGTGTTCTCCAAATTTTATATTTCTATGTCAATTTCCAAGGATTTGGGGTTCAGCCCCAACACCCTATGGGCATAGCGTCACTTTACTTCGGCTGTATCGAGATACATTATAAGAGGGGTGTATACCAAGTTTCATCGTTCTACGGTCATTTCATTCTTGAAGGGGCCAGCACCCCCCTCCGGGGGGGGGGTGCACGGCCTTTTAATCTTGACCGCACCGAGGATACCTTATGAGAAGGGTGTATACCAAGTTTCATCGTTCTACGCTCATTTTCTACTTGGAGGGGACAGCACCCCCTCCGGGGGTGCACGGCCACGTAACCTCGTCTACGACGAGGTTACGTCACCCCCAATGGGGTGTCAAACTTGAGAGAGATACCATGTCTCAAACTCTATTCGGTGTGGTGCGGTGCGGGATCACTGCGGGGTGGTGTTAACGCTTTGAATAATAATTATACATACATATTTAGCAAATAAAAAAAGGAAAAAAAATTAAAAAAATAACCTAGGCAATGATACCTTAAAATTTCGATACACCTTTTTATTTATTTATTTATTTATTTATTTATTTATTTATTTATTTATTTATTTATTTATTTATTTATTTATTTATTTATTATTTTTAATTATTTTTTTTATTTTTTCGTCTTGCACGCAAACCTTACCCGGGTAGAGACACATATACGCAGAAAAAGTGAAAGTGAAAGTCATTTCACGGCTCGAGTTCAAGGATTTTAAAGCTGAATCTGTCCAGTAACTACCTATAACGTGCTGTATATTAAAGACACCTAGGTATAATGTTGTTTTACGTCCTTTCAGATGCAATTCTTCTTTACATTTCCATCAATTTCATCATGTTTTGCTTTCGCTTTTACTGTTTAACCGCTCTTGTTATTTGTAGGACTGATATAGATAAAAAAATTATTATTAATCCTGGATTAATCATGGAATATGATAGTAACGTAAAATTTATTTCTGCCTATTTAGACGTGAGAGTAGATTTCAGAAGTAATGTAGAGATTTACAATAAATTACAAGGTTCATGAAATGATGTCAAGAACACCTATGAATCATTTCTACCATATTTCAGAGATAAAATAAATAACATAGATTCCAACAGTAATGATTTAAAGGAATTATATAATAAAAACCCAAAGGCATTCATCACACTCCCCCATTCCTAAACCTTCTTCTAATAGATATCAATCTCCTTCTATGTACTCTAAGAAAAGACCCACGAATTTAGATCGTTTCAAAAGAGAAGACCGAAACTCTCATGCTTCCATTTATTTTAACTGTTCCTTATGGAATCAAGATAATCATATTTATGAATACCAATTAGATATTCTAGATAGGTATGCTTCACATACTTTTCAACAATTGGAGTTCCCTTTGAAAGATCCATGAACAAATCCTTTTGCCTCAAATAATTCCTCATCCTCTCGAGAACAACGAGGATTATTAGATATTGGAGGAAAATTCTTACGCTTTCTATTTGGAACTGCTATGTATGAAGACGTTCAATCTATGCAGAAACGGATAGAAATTCTGTCAAAACAATCCAATAATGTCAACTCTTTGTTCTTACGTTTCCGTGACCAATTAAAGTCAAATACTAGAACATTATCTTCTTTAACTCAATCCGTAGATGATTTGAGAAATCAAATTCAGAATTTGCATTTATCTTTTTCTATCTTAAATGCTATAAATCTTTTAGATTCTCATTTTTCTACATTAAATGCTTATATTCAAAATATAATAGAACTCCGAAATAATGTATTGGACGCTTATTTATTAGCTAACCAGAAAACCACGTCTTTTACTTTATATTCTTTTGCCAATTAAAAACCTTTTGTTTTAGAAAGTTTGCAAGTCACCCATTTAGATACAATATCTTAGTTTACTCCTGAAGACTTTTATGAATTCTTATCCTTTACTTGGACAATAATAGATACTGTACCTTACAGTAAAGTTACTATTATTCCATTCTCTGATCAAAATAGCTATAAGGCGTATAGAATGATACCTTTCCCTACTCCTACTTCTAGTAGACACTCAAGGATCATTTTTAAGCCAAAATGCTCTATGTTCTTCGTACTCAAGGATCATTTTTAAGCCAAAATACTCTATGCTTCGTAATTAAATCAGTCATGAAACATAGCTTCATGTCTAATGTTCAATTTTCACAGTGTTTGCATGTTTTAAATAACTCTGTATGTCCCATTTTCCAATCTCTTAGTTCCTTTGCTTACCCGTCTTGTGAACTTTTTCTTATATACTAGTAATACTTTTATGGATGTGAAATATGATGCTCCTTTGCATTGTAATCATGAATATCATATTACTACTGAGTCTTATTCAGTTTCTACTCATTCTAAGATTATTTTTTCTTTCAATTCTCCCACAGATGCTCAACTATCTTGTGATCACCCTAAATCAAACTCTGAATTCTCTGTCTCAGATGTTTATGTTTTGAATCAAGAATTTTTTACTAGCTACAAATCAATACCATTTCACAAGCCCGTCTCATATATTAAAATCATTAAAATTAATAAATTCATCTATAATATATTTACCCGTATTATTTTCGTTCTTAAATCATACAATCATTCAATCCCCATACTTGATAAAATCTCCTAAAATAGTATGGGATAATCAAGTAGATTATATAAACATGTCCTTGGGACATCCCTCTAATCTGCTCTCTTATTTACCTACTGTAATTTACGCTTCTGGTTCTTTCTTCCTTCTTAAAATAATCGTGTTGTTGTGGCTACGTTGTGATATTAGGGGGCAGCTTTGATTATTTTTACTGAATTTTACTCTTGATCTTTCACGCAGTTGTGTATTTCACATAAATCGATTTACTATGGCTCAGATTCTATAATTATAGCTTTTATATTATATGATTAATAGGTATCAATAATTGACCAATTATTTTATACTTATTTTATCAAAGATTATATATATACGATTATTTTATATATATATATAATCATGAAAATAATAGAATTAAATTTATTTATTATAGTAAAATATATAATAATAAATAATAATTACTTACAATAATAATATAAAATAATTTCTTTACAAAATATAACATATTGTTTACAAAATTACGAATATATATTAATAAAATATTTCTTTATATTTCTATAATATTAACTAATTAAATACAAATAAAATTCTATCATGATTTATTACTAAACTTTCTCGTCTTCATATATTCTCTATAGATAAAATACATACTTAATCTTGTGTGTCAGACCTACAAACAGTAATACTAAAAATATAGGATTGACTTTATCAGTAATTAATAACGGAGAATATATCCCATAAGCGACTATGCTGCAATACTATTTGTCATACTTTAAATATGAGTACAGCAGCCCCCTCTATTGTACCATACAAGATATATAAATAAGCCGTGCTAATTTGACGTTCAACTTGACTTCGATACTCATAGTTAAGCTCCAACCTATACCATGCTGTAGATAACACTTCGTATTTTCTTTTCCTACAAGTGCTACAGTGTAATTTTGTATGATTGTACCAAAATTTTTAAATTAAAAACAGGTTCTTATTGTTTTGTCATTAAGAATAAGCTGAATAAGTGATAATCGCTTCAAAAGGTGCTATAAAGTTGGAAAAGATGTGCGGAAGAATCTATCTTGACTGCTACTTTAATGTAAAAGTTTTAATTGATCACTACTTGGCGTATTCTCCTAACAGAAAGCTTTGATTTCTAACTTCCCCCTTTTCCGTACACTGAAAAAAATGTTACAATGGATTATCTGGACAAGTGACAAAAAACTAAAAGGCCAATAATTTATAAGAAAGTAGCTTCACTAGTTTATTTTCTAATAAGAAAATAAGAAAATAAAATAATTTCATATAGGATAATTATATATATATATATATATATAAGATTAGTTAGTTAGACATTAGTTATGTCTACCTTTTGTTAGGACATTTATGTCACTCGCTGGGACAATTTTTTCCTTTGCATCAATCCTTTTCTCCGTAACTCTTGATTTCCTTTCCGGTCATTCTAACAGCAGTTAAGGATAGCATTCGTTCATCTTATTTAAAGCTACCAAAAGTGGAGTTTCTTAATGTTCTTTTTATATTCCCTTACTCTCTCTCTCTCTACATTTATCAATGACCTGTTTCTCACACTCGTGCAGCTGACTCAACATTTTATTACTTTGACGTCGAAAATCATTTTACATATACTTATCATCTATCCAATGATAAATCCACGAATGTTCAAATTTGATTTTATCTTATATGAACTGGCCATAAAAGGTTTTCAATGCTGAAAGCATGAATGTGTTCTTAAAGTTATAACGTCACCACAACCTGTTCTTTGTCGAGTTCCCACGTTGTTTCAAAGTCCAGAGCGAACACTTAAATCTTTTTTCTTTGTTTCTTCAAACTAAGAATTTGCACATTCGTTGTTTTGGAAAAGTATAGTAAAAAGATCTAATCGAGTTTTCGTCTAATCAATCTCTCTCTCTCTCATCTTCTTTTCTCTCATCTCATGTCTCATCTCTCTCTCTCTCTTCTCTCCGTTTTCTCTTCTTTCTCTCCCTTCTCTCTCTTTCTCCTCTCTCACTCTCTCTCTCTCGTCCTCTCTCTCTCTCCCTTCTTCTCTTCTCTCTCTCTCTCTCATCAGCAGAAGCCTACATTATGGTGTTAAATTTTAGTGAAGCGAAGGGCCAACAAAACTTTCTGGTAGTGTTAGTCTTTATTTTTATAATTTTAAGTAGTCAATAGATTTAACATTATAGATAAATATATATGAGTAGTGTCAATATTATCAAAGAACATTATAGCTGTGATCTTTGTTATTAACAATAAACCTATATTATATACCTATATAATATATATATATACTATATATATATATATAATATATATATTATATGTATATATAAACGTATATATAGATTTGTGCTTCTGGGGCAAGGAGGCTGCTCTAGCCCCCCACTGAGGAATCCTAAGAAGCCTTCGGGGAAGAAACGCCACTTTATCGTGAACAACGCCACTCTCCTTCCAGTAATGCTAAAAGATTCATCTATTATTGAAGGTGGTTAATTCAAGACTCTCTTTTACGCTAACACTACCTTCAAAATTTGTGACCCAATTTGAAGAGGAGTGACCGAACTGGCCTACTACCTTACTGGACGTGCCAACAACGAACACCAAGCAACCAATTCCATGAATACCCATGCAAATGTGATTGCGAAACACCATCAAATCACCGAACAGCCATAATCAAGTTTCTTCTATCTGGGGCGATACAACTGTTTCGGTCATCCCTGCTGCATGCCTGCCCGTGCTTCTCACTGCAGGTGGGCTAGACCAACTTCAAGTAAGATGTAAGAGTCGTCGACTGTAGTCACGGTTCCCTCTTTTAGTGAACACTATATATGAGGTGGATTGTGCACAATTCAGCTCTCACTCGACTCAGCTCTCGCTCTTACTGATACACACGATGATCCTTTCTTAGTCAACACGTCCCGGAGAGCGGAGTGTGCTCGCGCTCATTTCTTGTCACTGGGAAAGAAGAGAGTTCATAGTTCTGTGGCGTCTGGGAGAAGGAAAATTGGTCTGTGTCTAAGCCCCCACTGAAATCCTAAGCCAGCCTCTGGGAAGAAACGCCACTTCTAGTTCCAGTGACCAACGCTTCACATCTCTTTCAACAAACATAAAATTCACTCGAACTTATTATGTAAATTGTGGTCGCGTTATTTTGCGAAGTATCATATACTCACTCACCTAACCCCTTCAACTACCCTTTATATATATATATATATATACTATTACATATATAATTAACCTCATATATCATATTATATATATTATTTGCTTAATATATTATTATTATATATAATATATCCGCCTACCATCATTTTATATATATACTAAATATTCATATTTTCTCTATTATCATATATATATATATATATATTTAATTATATATTAACTATAATATAATATATATATATATATATATATATATGATATATATATATATTATATATACTAACTATTTTATTTATTACTAATTATATTCTATATTATTTAATAATCTATCAAGTATAAGTAATATAAGTAGCTATGATGACGATCAAGAATCATGTAAAGAGGACTATTATAATACGGCTAAATACATATACCTATAAAATCCTGAGCTAGGATGAGTACGCCAGTGGCACAAATGTCCTCAGTGGGGCAGGACTTTTAAAATGGGCAATTTGTCCAGCGACACGACACCGCATTTGCCCATTTCATAAATGCCCGCCAAAACTGGGCATTTATAAAATTAGACGAGATAACGAGAGGAGGCACTGAAATCAATTTAATAGCTGTGTCAATCTCAGAAAAAACATTAATGAGTAAATTGATAGTTTATTGTCATTTTGTGCGCGGAGTTTGTAGGTGTATCATTGTATTTGTATCCTTATATAGTCGTGTATATGTTGAGTTCATTCACTTCCATCCCATTTGCTTCATCCCCAAGAAGGTCATGTAAGGGGGGTTACTAAAGTATGCAACATCACCGGTGACGAGTCAGCTAAATAAGTAATGATTAACATAAAAATTATTGATCTTTTATGATTATACGAAAATTTAAAGTACATTAGAGCCTTAACCTTAGGTACCCCTAATTTATAACTTATTTAGTGAGAACTAGTTATACAGTTACTCAGAAAAATTACTACCACTAAGAGCTTTCACGGTCGAATAGAGACCCTTAACAATGGCATCTATCTGTATCAACTCATTAGAAACATTAAGTAAATAAAAGATGACAGTAATAGAAAGCCACATGGGCCTATCCAATAGACTGTCCCAGTTACAAACTAACAACAGAACCAATCACTCTAAACAAAACATGTTCATTATATATATATATAGATATATAATATATAATAGCTAAAATCCCATACGACACCCTAGGCGCTTGTCAATAATCTTACTAGTATTACATAACAAAGTCTAAAAAACATGCTCATATAAATGGTGCATAAGTTGCCTAAAACTCAAGTCTAGTACGGGCTTGTTTCGATGAACGTTGTAAGTGTAGTACCATTTGACGTGATTGCGGTGGTTCGTATGGATCGTAGCAACAAATTAGTCTTACACACTACAAGAAGTATGATAATGAAAAGCAATCATATAGATTATAGTACCATCAGAACACTATCGCACATAACTTGTACAAACACTTTTGTATCTGCGTAAAAGAAATGCATATGCAGTTAAAATGCTATCAAATAATCAACTGTAACTATAAAAATCTTGCTAATTTTGCTTATAATTTAAAATGATACTCTATATATTAAGATAATATTTACCTTAGCCATAACCAATTCATATACCCTACGACTGAACTTGGAATATCCTATTTTTATTTATTATGTAGTTATATTAGATTATAGTGATTAGTATATTAGTATACTTAGTGAGTGATTTATATAAATAATATAAAATGTTTAAATGTCAGTCATACTCAACAACCTCCTGCGCAAAACTAAATTAATCCAATAATTTAAAAAATTTAACCCTGTTGCAGAATGAATGCTTCTTACATCAAGATGGCATGCTTATCTTCTTAATTTATTCTATTACACTTATGCCCCTTATGGATTCCTACTAAACCGTCGTTGCTCTACTATGTAATTAAATAATATTTTTATTAATGTTCTCATGTGTATTAATTATAAGATGTAATAATTTTGAAAGCTCTTTTTAATCTAAATTTATTCTACCTTTTATATTGTTAGCATACATACTGTTTGCCATTTTTTATTCTGTAAGAAATGTAATGGTAATATTCCGTAAAGATGTTTCCAGTCTCATTCATACTTTAATTTTATAATCTTTTAATTATACTCATAGCTTCTTCATGTCCAACGAACCATAAACCCATATATGTGTAAATACTCTAATTTACTTTTGTTTACTACTATTATGTCTTGTCATTCTCTTAATTTTTAAATTCTCTTTAAACATTAATCTAATGTTAAACTTTTTATATATAAGTGTTATTTTTCCTATAACCTCATGGTACTACACCATTATATATCTCCACATAGGAATGTACTCATTTTCTCAGTTTCGGCTAAAGGTTCCTTGACGATAGAGTGCTATTATTCAGTCCTGGTATTCTTTTAACCTCTACGCCATTTGTCTTAATAGTAAGAACTCATTCCAGTGTCTCCACGCCTGTTCTCAAGATTATGTGCCCAGCACTTATTAGCTTTTAATCTTGTTACATCTTGAGTTCTTACCCTAAAACATCATGATTAGTATCATATATCTTATTTACAATATTGTGTCTTTTATATTATCTAACATACCTATATAAAAATTACTTTTTCTTGGCTAACAGACTCGAGCCAATTACCGCATTCATATTAATTACTCAGATATGATATATAATATAATAAACTTTTATTTGAGGAACTCTTAAGATTGAAAGATAAACTTAAATATTTATATCACATTATATAATTCATTGCACAGCTTATCTCCCATCATTACCAAGAAGTTTATTATCTAAGATCATTTTTTGATAATATATTTATATATCACATCATCTATCACTATTCACCTATATATATATAACTTAGAGTAAGTAAGCCACTTGGTATATCATATCTGCAATATCTCATTATAGAAAACTCAATTTACATTTAATAGATCCTTGGTTACTAAATATATATTATTTATATAGTGTATTTAGTATTGAGGTAAATATACAATAGTTACTTATATATATATATATATACACATGCACTGAATACCCTGTGGTAGACACGCACTACTTATCATACTATTTATCCAATAGATAATATGACAATTTAGTACCTTATATGTGGTGCTAAACACTAAACATATTCTTGTTCCATATTTCACTCTATTCAAGCGAGAGTTCTTCTTCTCTTATATAATATCGCGGAAAACTCTTGAATCCCAATTAAGTGGCAACACACTATATTTATCAATTGAATATGCAAATAATAGCTTCGTCGACTTCCTTACTATATTGCCGTATAATATAATGTGGGGAACCTAATCACATGAAAGTCTTGTGTGAAGACTAGATATGAGTCATCACACTAGTTATTTAATAAGAATTTCTTTCCTCTACTCACCTTTAAACGCACTATTATTGCGAGAGAGTCTCTTTATTTGATAGAACGTTCCCCAAAATATTGGCTTAAGTTATAACTTGGTGTAGTGTAGAGAGTGACTATAATATCAAGACACCTAAGGTTTGGTGCCTCATAACACTACTCATACCATAGAAAAAAAACAAATAATCAAAAATCTATCTATAGAATTTTTACATTATTTGAGATATCTCATTCTTATTATGCACTTCTTTTCTCTTTGCATCGTATCTTTCCAATCACTCATCATTTCTCTCACTCCTCTAATAGTTTTTTTTTTTTAAATTGGAGGGCATTTACTCTCAATTGTGATCTTGATCCTATACTATCAATATGTTATCTTATCGTGAGGATATCTCTCAATAACCGATGCCTACTGGCTTCGATTTAATACCAGTCATGTCAAGATTTACATCGCACTCGAGCAACCAACCTATTTAATACATAAAAAAAAAAATAAATACCAGCTTTAAAAAATGAACCAAACACCTGTGAGTGATATCTATTTCCATCTAGTTGGTTTAGATACCTTAAAATACCACATATAACCACATGTTTGGTCTTCATCAAAAGTCACTAAATAACTGAATTCTTTAATTACTCAACATCATAATTAATACATAATTTCATATTATATACTACAACCTACTATATATATATTAATCAACTTCTATAATTATGTTCATTTCTATTTTATATAATCAAAATTCTCCAACGCCTAACACGTTCTAGATTGTCCATTCAGAACACATTGGGAGTATCTAATTCATCTTACGTCTATATTATTATAACCAGATCCATATATATAGTCTCTATTACTATATTAATCATATTACACAGGTAACATAAACATATACCCTCATATTAGTAATTATACACCTATATACTATATATAAGCAATATGCAATGACTTAGTTCCTATATTATTATACATTCCACAAATCACGATTGAAAGTTGGCTTATACCTATAGTACCTCACCATTACCTAGTGAGCCTAATTACAATAAATAATCTATTGCTTAACTAGCTATAGTCTCTGAGGCATAATCCGTTCCGGACTTATTCATCAGCCTAAAATGTTAGAATGATACCATACCACAATAACGCACTGGATGTATTATTTAATACATTCAAGACACACTTGCTTCAGTCTGTACTTCGAACTAATGATCAAATCTAAATAAACTTCAAGCAAACCGAGAGCGAAATGTATCTTCTTCTTCCACACACGAGTGAAATACCCTTTCATCATAAGTAAGTGGTCCAATTTCTGTCTACGTGCTTGTGTTACTGTTTTCCAACCACCTTGCACTACCTCTTTTTTCTATTCACCCACAACAACATTGCAAGATTCTGATATGAGAGCAATCAATGCAACATTTCTTCCATAAATACTTACTTATAAAATTTTGCCTACAATCAAAAATTTTTAGAAAATAGACTTAATTACGCTATAATTATAATTACTTACATTTTGTAGCGATAAATAAAAACCAGTACATATTTTTATTAACCATCATTTCTAGCTAACTATCTACTTATAATATAATTACCTCACATGTACCCCAACCTATAGTATATATATATATATATATATATAATATATTATATATATTATTATATATATATATATATATAAAAATATATATATATATATATTAGTATATATGTTATAATATATATATATATTTCGACCTCCGGTTGAGGATAATTTTCCGATCTCGGGATTGAGATTATGTGGTGAGAATGACATTAAATTACCTATAGTATATTATAATTATAATATATATATATTAATATATATATATTTATATATATATATATATATAATATATATATATATATATATTATATATTATATATATATAGTATTATATATATATATATATACTTGCGATTAAATCCGAACATGCTACTAGATATAAATTAAGGGTTTATCCGCCCTTATATGAGTACTGCTCTCCTACATTTTTTTTTTTTTTTTGGGGGGGCTCCGGTTTCACCTCTCCTTTCGGATAGGGTTGATTAAGGCCAAAAAAGATTAAAAACTGTCTCCTCCTACTGCTTCTAACCCCCTGACCTGTGCGTCGGCCTCTCGTAGCAAAAAGGGCTGCTGTCAGCTTTCCTTCATGGATTCTGTATGAGTAATTGGGAGCTAGAGGCTTGTTTCGTGTTGTGGGCGCTCCCTCTTTTTTTCCAGTCACATCTCCTCTGTGAATTCTCTGCCTTCTTCTGTTTTTCCTACTGTATATAATCTCCCACTCTTCAAGGCCTCCGTCTGGGGTCACTCTAGAAATTTCCCTAGCTGTAGCTTTTGTAGTTTTCAAAATTATTATTTTTTTTTAATCCTAATTATTCTGCCCTTCCTTGTAAAAACAAAAACAAGAAAACAATTTACACCACACACACACACACACATATATATGTATATATATATATATTTAATATATATATATTATATATATAATATAATATATATAATTATATATATATATAATATATTATATATATATTATTATATAATTATATTATATATATATATATATATATATATATATGAAAAAAGGAATACTAAAGATGCATGCGTAAGAGGAAAAAAAAAAGAGACATATGAAGGAGGGGAGGATGAATGGGGTCTTACAGGGAATAGGAAGCTCTTCTGGAAGGAAGCGCGAAAGGTTGAGAACAAGAATAAGGGGAATCTGCTTAGAATAATGAATGAATAGAGATGGTGCTTTCGTAACTGATGAAATGGATGTGAGTAGAGTGTGGAGGGAACACTTCGAAATTCTGCATAACATTTACAGTAATGGAGAGGTGATAGTGAATGTGTGTTGGTTTGTTTGGTGCAAGAAGGAATAGGTTATTTTGGGAACGAGGTCATTCATTAGTAAGGAAGTGGGCAGAGCGAGAAAGTTGAAGAATGTCAAATCTGCAGGTATAGATGAAATTACTGGTGAAATGATCAAGAAAGGAGGCGAGAGGGTGATTGAGTGCATTTGGAAGTTGTGTAACAAAGTTTTTATTGAGGGTATAGTTCCGAGGAATTGGAGGAGAGGAGTAATAGCACCCATATATAAGGGTAAGGAGGATAAGGGTAACTGTAGGAATTATAAGGGAATTGGTTTATTGAGTGTTGTAGGGAAGATATATGCTGGTATCTTGGTCGAAAGAGTAAGTACGATTGATGAGGGGGAACTGATTGTTGAAGAACAAGGTGCATTTAGGAGTGGTAGAGGATGTGTGAATTGAATCTATACATTGAAAAAAATGATTGGAAAAATGAGAGAGAAGAAGAATAAATTGTATTTAGGTTTTATGGACGTGCAACAGGAGTGTGATACGATTAATAGGGAAGCTCTAAGGCAGGTGTTAGTTATATATGGTATTGGTGGTAGGCATCTGAATGAAATCAAAATATGTACGACGATAGTGAAGCGTGTGTAAGAATAAATGGAGGTGAAAGTGATTGGTTTAATATTAATAGCAGAGTGAGGCAAGGATGTGTCATGTCTCTTTGGTTATTCAATTTGTATATGGATGGGGCTTAGAAGAATTAGAGGTGGGGTGCAGGGGAAGGTGTTAGATGATAGAGAATAGAAAGAGGTGGAGGGTGCACACTATTATATGGGATGATTTCGTTTTTGTGTACGGAATCTGAAGAGAGTTTGAGAGGATTGGTAGAAGGATTTGGCAGGGTGTGTAAAAGAAAGGGTTTGAAAATAAACTTAGATAAGAGTAAGGTTATGGTTGTGACTTGTGAGGGAGGACAGTCCTCGGTGTGAAGTTATGTTGGATGGTGAGCAACTAGAACAAGTGTCTGAGCTTAAATATTTAGATATATGCTGGATGAAAAAGAAACGGATGATGCAGAGTGTAGTAGGAAAGTTGTGAATGGTAGGAAGTGGCTGGAGCAATTAAATACCTTGGTGGATAGTAAAAGGCACTGACGTCTTAGGTACGGTCCTTACATGAGGGTATGTTTGTTACCTGTTTTAATGCAAAGTAGTGAAACAATTGGTCCTGGAATAAGAGGTATATTTTTAAAGTACAATGTGTTTTCAGATGGACTAATCTTTAGGGGCGAGCTAGGTGTGAGAAGAATTGATAATGAAAAATGAACGCATTAAGGGGAAGTTGTGTGGTGTGAAGAAAGGAGTAAATGAGGAAATAATTTGAAAGTAATTAGATTGTTCGGTCATGTGAAAATGATGGATGATAGTCGGTTGGTTAAGTGGAGGTATAGTGGTGAGGTGTGCTTGGAAATCGACCGACAGGGAGAGAAGAAAAGTGGCATTGAGTCAGTAAAGGGAATCCTAGAGGAGAGGAAAATTGATTTGGCAGAGGCGAGAAGAAAGGTGCATAACAGGAATGAATGGCGGGGGTTTTTGTTACTGGGGTCGTGGTTGTGCCCACAATGCCAAGGGAATGACCCTACATTGACGAGATACCATGTGTGAGGGTCTCGTGGTCCCGTGTAAGCTCTAGGGGTGGTATTTTCTGACTGTCGACCGACGAGTTTTTCACTAGGAAGGATATAAAGGGGGGTAAAAGGCTGGGCCTTTCTTTTCGACCTCACGTCATATTCTTCTACTACTTTTCTGTTTCGGTGCATGTATCGCACCTTGCCCCAGCCTTGGGGAGAGAAGTGTGGGTGTGATATATATATATATATTATATATATATTAGTATATATATATATATATATATATAATATATATATATATATATATATATAATAATAATATATATATTATATATATATATATTATATATATATATTTATATATTATATATAATATATATATATATATATATATATAATATTATAATATATAACTTATATATATATATATATATATATATAATATCATATAAATATATAATTATTATATATATATATATATATATATTATACTATATATATATATATATATATATATATATATATAATATATATATATATATATATTTATTATAATTATAATATATATAATATATGATATTTATATATATATATATATATATTAATTATAATATGATATATATATAATATATATATATATATATATAATATATATATATATATATTATTATATATATAATAGGGTGTATCGTAACATGTGGGACTCACTTCGGGATGGACAGAGGCACAAAATCAATGAAAAAAATGCCCTATGACAGTATGCTATGGCCATATGTCTTAACATAACTCGATTCATTTTAAGGCACAATCCGAACGACTATCAATAACTCAGAAAGCGTTACACCACAGAAGGTACTCTGAAATGGCACCTTCAATATAATGCCTGAGTCGCATATTAAGTGGCTTCTCACCTTTCTAATATTCCAGGTTTTGTCAAATCGTTAACAAGGGCAGGCTTTTTGTATACGTGCATGTAAGAAGTTACACTGGCAACTGGTGCTGACATAACAATTGCTTTCACGTGCCCCCATTTTGATAATAAATAGGTCCAACAGATTCAAATGAGTGAGCGAGCAGGCCGGCAGTAAGTACTCCAACTTATCCATTTGTGTGAACTCTTGCGCCTAGGAAACCTGTATCTGCTGCTCCGACTAAAGTGTGATTGGCGCACCGACATGCAGACCTGGAACCACAGGCGACGGCGACGAACACTATCAAGTGGAATGTCGTCAAGTAGGTCAGGTAGTCGATAGTTGAGGAAATCCGCATACACCTCACCTGTTAACCACTGATCAATAAAACTAGGTGCGATGAGAATGTCCTCCACTATCTCAGCCCATATTTTCACACTGAACCAGTGTTGATCTCTTGATTGCAAGATGGCATGAGGATTTTCCTCCCACCATTGATGTGTATTATGAAAATTAAACGCGGCTTCGTTGGTAAATAACACGGCAGATACAAAACGTTGATTGGCAATTTACATCTGTTACAACGTAGTACAAAACCGAAGTCTTCGTAGAAAATCATTCTCTTGTAGTGTCTGCACGCATTTTATATGGTACAGGTAAAGCTGTTGTTTTCGAAGTACCATCCGTATCGTCATATGCCCTACATTCTCCATTGCAGCTATTCTACGAGTATTGGTCTCGATATCTTCCTCTATGTAATCCAAGATTCGTTGCTGGCAATTAACAGATTTCATATTCATAATTCTACCAACAACCGATGCCCGTTTTTTGAATGACCACTTTCACGTAAACGTTCTTTTAATCTCTGAAATAGACGTCTGTTAGGGTATCGGTCCGTGTATAGACGTCGTGCTTCGGCAAAATTACACTCGGCATGAACACCTATCGCGAAGACCGACGTCAAGACCTTTCCTAGTACGAGATCTAATTGTACTATTTGAAACCTATACGAGCGTACATGTGACATCACCGAAGTTGTGATATTTAAACAGATTTACCAACGAAATCATCGTACATCTGGTAGGTAATACATATTTTTAAGGAATACCACGATACGCCATATGCCGTGTTGTAAACGGTAAACCTCCAATATCTTTAAAACCACGTCATGTAGGTCACATGTTCATAGGACATTTTTTAATTGTTTTTGTGCCCCCTATCCATTTCCATTCCCGAAGTGGGTCCCACATGTTACGATACACTTTATATTTATATATTATATATAATATATATAATTAATAATTATAATATTATACAATATAACTTTAAGATTTTTTATAATTTACTATTATAATATCTATATTTATATAATATATATATATCTATAATATATATTTCTATTGTATATATGATAAATGATAGTTGTCGTTGTGACTGTTGAAGGACGTGTGAAGTTTAATTCTCACGTGTTTTTTTTTTTTTTTTTTTTTTTTTTTCTTTAACAAGTTGTTGAATTTAAAGTTTTAATGCTACATTTGGTAGAGTTGCGAGTCAGTTCCATTTTATTTATTTTAATTTTTATACTTTAAGTGTTGAGAAAGTGAGAATTATCTAATTGAAACTATTTACAGTCCAAGCATCTTAAGCTTTTGATTTGCTTTGCATTTTATAATTCTTTTAAACCAATTATTTAGACATTAATATAGGGTTTAAAAGCTTATTGTTTCCTTTACATACCTCGAATATAAAGTTATTTTAGGTTTTAAACAATATATCCAACCTCTAGTTGTTTGCGGTTTGCAGCGTTGCATTAGAAAATTATGATATTGCGGACCTATTTATATATATATTGTTAGTGTTGTTTATTTAATTCATTTATATCAGTTTAGTTTATTTTTGAGCATAACTAGCAAAGTTCTGGTGTTGAAGAGCGTAGGGGAGGTGCAGGCTGTGGTACTCTAATTGAGTGTTTTTATTTAACAACGTCAGTGGACTGATGCTAATCCAATGAAACTGTAATGGTATCATATCTCTACTCTCAAACCAAATTATTCCCCCTGTCTTATCGTAATGAAAAACTTAAATTCTCACACATAAACTTCTTATTCTAATTTGCACGACGAATGTTCAGGAATCGGACCCGATAATACAAAACATTAACACTCCTGTCACATATCTCGAATCCTCATTCCCTAATCTTGATTTTTTATGGTTAAAATGTTATGGCCATGAATAGAAAAAGCATGTTCTGCTACTTCTCCCTACTGAATATTTATCATCTTCTTTTGAATAAAACTGTTTCATGAGGAGCTGTACTTCTTCCCATCAAATGCTGAGGTCCTCTATTTATGGGATTTCAACTTACATCACACCTGAGTGATTGCGCTCCTCTTATACTGATGCAGTGCGGGGAGGAAGCCAAAAATTAAGTATTCTCAACGTCTGGAAGAATTTATTGATATGAAACTTACACTATCCCCGCATTCGTCCTTTACCAATCTTGAAACGCCTTATTTATGTTTCACCGATTTTCCTTCTCGCTTATAACACAACATTTTCTTCCTATCGTCACTCTGACACCCATCTCGTAGCTTCTGATGCCTATCAATACTTTTCCGACGGCAAGCTCCAGCTATCGCGATAAAGTACTTTATTGGCAAATTTAATCGGGGTCTAATTTAGGGCGGCATGACATAGTTTCTTTGCTATACATTTTAGGAATTAAATCTACTTTGATCCTCGGAGAAACGTTCGGTCAATTGCTGAAATGTCAGGAGCCGTAACATAGGGCAGACAAGCAGTTCACATCTCAACTAATCTTTTCCTCCCCAAAATCAATTGGTTGATAGCTGTTTCTCGTTGCCATCAAGAAGAAAACATGCCTATCGGGCATAGGAAAAACTCTCGTTCTCCTATCACCACTTACTTATGTCATTATTGCTCGGATCCGTTACCAGGAATTTATTCGACAAACTTAAGCTCCTTTCACCTGAAGAAATTGCGCAACTACTCGTAACTCTACTGAATAAAACAATTTCTGGCCTCTTGTCAAAAACATCTCCTAATAACTTTTGCCAAAATAACCATTCTCCTCTTATTCGATTCTGGGATCTGTAATAACTCTTCCTATGAAAAGGCTAATCTCTTGACTCCTTTTTTCTTCTAATTCTACCCCTGATGGATTCCGTCACTCCTCCTTCACTCTTCTCCTCTCAGCTTTCCTGTTCTTATTGGTGCTTACGTTGATTTGAACAGCCAGTGCATGAGATTTTCTGATGATCTTAACGTATATGGATACGTCAGGGAAATCCTTTTTGTGAAGGCCGTGATTTCATGCTCTCGGACACTACTCTGATTGGCTATCGTTCCTTCCATGTACCATTTCTCCTCTATTGATTTCCATGTATTACTCGCCTATGCCCTCTAATACGTAATAGCGTGTTCGTTGCAAGTGTGCGAAGTCGTCTTGCATTTGTGTACAGCCTCATATCTCCCCATTATGGGTACCTATGCCGCGTCTACCTTTCATAAACTATCATACCCTAAAAGAGGAGGGCTATTCACTTACATTCGTTTCTAAAATCTTTGAAACTTCTCTATAACTCATATCTGGAGTCTCTGAGTTTCTTCCCTTCTTCAGATCATCGTGTGGGCTTGTCAAGTTTTCCTACTATCGCTCCATTCAGTACTCGTGATGAGCGACTTCTTCCTCCTTCTGTGTTAATAGTGTGGTGTTCCTCAGGTCTGTTTTACTCCAACTTTATATTACTTTTCATCAACATCTCTCTCGTTGATACTTTTACTCTGTTCATCTTTTGTCCGATGCAGAGTCGCGGAAACTAGCGTTATGTTCAAATTGTTCTCTCGTCCCATTACATCAATCCAGAGTTGCTTTCTCTCTGTGGCTATTCCAGTGTTATTTGCCGACGGATTGGATTCCCGATGGTTCACCATCTTGTGAATTATTCATTCACTTCTCTTCATCTCTTCTCAACATAACACCTCCCAACTTGCCTTATATCCTTTCGGCGGCCTAAACTTTATTACATGACCCACACAAATACATTAAACGTCTGGCGCTGGCATAAACCATAAAAATTTCTGAAAACCTCCTATCACAACGGCTAGCACTAAGTTCGGTCCTCAAAGAGTGGGTTGTTCTTGATTCACTCGGATGCGAAGTTTTTTTGTTTTCAACAGCTACTCCTATTATAATATAGGAGCCTTATTCGCTCTTGTTGGTACTTGTTCTCCAAGTCTGGGTAGACTCCGGGGCTCCATCCTTATATTGGATGATTGAGTTCTAAGGCAAAGCCTATAAACTTTCATCCTATTTCAAACTCTCTGGCCTCTAGTCATTGTGAATGGCTATTGGCGGCTCTATCTCTTTCTATATATTACTAATAACGGCAGTATGCTCGGAGTGGGCCTCTGCATCCTCCACCTTATTGCGTTCCCGCACGTGCACTAGGGGAGACCTTGCTCTCACATGGAATCTTTGTGAGTTTTGATAAACCGTCTCGTTCCTTTGTTGGGGCATCCTTCATCAGCCACTCCATTTTGAAGTCCTTACATATCTTCTGTTTTTTTCCAACTTATTTAATCTTCTTCTTTAATTCCACGTACTGACTCAGCAGAGGATTACGGATAGACTTGGCTTGTTTGTCTATAGTGGGATCTGCATTACTTACCCCACACCTGTGAGTGGTTGAAAATTGAATTTATATATACATATTTATTATTATATATACAATACGTATATATGGGTATTTTTTAAAAGAATCATATTCTTTATAATATATTATATATATATATATTATATATATTACTTACTACTACCCTATTTATTAACAGATTATATATATAATATATATTACATATATAATATATATACGGTATATATATATTTTTTATTTATAATTATATATATATATATATTATATATTATATTATATATTAATTACGATATAGTATATATAATATATACTTATATATATATATATACTATTATTATATATATATATATATATCAGGGCGACTCCATGCACTTGTGCTATTCATGCTTAGCACGAGTTAACATATAGAAACGATCTATTTTTGCAAATTTTTGCAACATAAAACTTCTTTATTTTATTAAGAGTTTGTCAAATAAATAAATTTTACCTAATAATATAAAAGATATGCAAATAAACGAAAAAACCGGTAAGAAAACCCGCATTTAAATAACGCTTATACCATTAAAAAATGCGGCATCATTGCTGCCATATCGAATGGCGACCCGGAGCGATTATGTCCTGTAATTTAGAGTGAATTTAACATTACGTTTTATCATGGACCAAGACTTTAAAATCGTTTGATAAGAAAACGATTGAGAAGAATTCAAATATTTATAATATATATATAGTATATTTTATATCATACTACTTATATACTAATATATATATATCTATATATATATATAATATTACTATTATATTATATATATATATTATATATTATATATAGAGAAGAGAGAGAGAACGAGCGAGAGAGATAAGAGATCGAGAGAGAGAGAGCATGAGTAGTAAAACAGGGTACTGGAGTCGCCCCAGTTATTAATATAATCTGTGATATAATATATAATACCATATATTATATTAATATACCTAATATAATATATATACTATATATAATTACTTAATTCTGGTACAACTTATAATTATTTTTATCTTACATATTTAACATCTTTTAGAGAGAGCGAGATTGCACTGTACCGGATGAGAAGAGCACCAGCGAGGAGACACGCAGAGACTGCAGCCCAAACGGAAGCATGTCTGGCCACTCTATAATTCGGAGTAGTAAAAGGTTATGGAGTAGCCATAACAACTAATATTTGGGGTATATAGGACTAGTACTACTATATATATGCTAACTCATAGCGTTATCCATTTATAATCTTCTATGCAATACATCAATCATAGCTTATACTTGAGTATAATATTATGAATCTTGCCTTTTTTATGAAATGTCTACGGGGACGTTCTCTGAGTTAATATACCGTAACTAGAAATAAGTTTTATATGAGTACACGCTACGTGTAATATATATTCGTTCATATATACTTATATATATATAAGAGTTTCTACAGCTTATTATTCATTATAACAATTAAAGTTTTAGTTATTATATTCAGTATTATTATTGTTGTTATTTAGCCTGAACTAAATATTCTTTTTCTCTATAACTAAAAATTCTCTATATCCTTATGTTTCGATTATAATTGTAGGAATGTTCTTCTGCATCCATATCAATCAGAATTACTACATAAATTAGTATCGAAATAAGATATAAATCTTTGCCCTTAATATTCTGGGCAACAACAATAGGAATTATAAACTTCTCGTATCTCTCTCATCCACTACTTTATTACTAAAAGTTCCATCTTAGCTACTATAATCGAAATATCGTTGTACCTCTAAGATAGCTATTAATCGACAGTGCTAAGCCTAGTCTTTTACTATAATTATAACTAAATAAGAATAATCTGCGACAAATCACTACCTAGGTATTACTCTCCCTCAAGTGATAAAATTTCTTCAGGTCCTATATATAATATCATTAGCCATTAAACATATTCTCTATGAATATAAGTTGCTGATTGTAATTACGCCCTTTCCTTCCATATAATACATTCATTACTACACTCTTCCACTGCTGAACTGGTTTTTCTGTATCTAAAACTCTATAACATATATATCTTATTGATAAAGAAGTGCTAATCTAATCATCTTTATATATCGGCTACTTCCTTATTTTCATATCTTAAATTTAACTACCCTGGACGATTCCCTATAGTAAGTACATTCTCACTATTATAATCATATATTACTTAGCTTAATTTCATCTCATGAGCTTCTTACATTGTATATTCCTCATTATACCGACGCTCTCACGTTCCACCTTGCTAAGTATTATTATACGCTATAATCACTTATATTATGATACGTATGATCATTATGCTAATGGTGAATCATTATCTGAGATCTATATATGCAGTTCATAGGAAAGTACTTATTATTGTGGCTTACCTGATATAGATGGCATCTCTTCCCCTGTTATGTTTTTTGAGGGAGTGATTATCGTACTCTCCGAAGCCATTCCAGGCCCTTACATTGTTTCCTCGTATTATTACAAATCAGTTACTTATCGTCTCTTGTGACCTTATAATTAACTATTATAGTACAAGTTTAATCCTATATTAACTAGTTCGTAGCGCCGCGGGAAGCCGCGTACGAGTAGAGACCAAATGTCCAACCAATCCCGAAAAGGGCAGCCCCGCGCGTGCTAGGTAGCTCCTGATCCCCTAATCCCTAAATTCTTTTTATTCGTCTTTCCTTAATAATTAAGACTTCTTTTTTACATTGTGGTAAAGTTCTAATATTAAACTTTTTAGCACAGAATCTTTTTTTATGACGTGCTCTAAAATAAACTCTGCATCTATACATCTGAGAATCATTCTACGAAATAATTTAAGTAAAAGACAATACATTTTCCCACCTTTTTTTATACAATTAATCAACGAATATGAAAATCTCTTTTCATATTCCGTTAAATTGGTAAATCTCGATCACCCTTTCTTTACTCTGTATTTCCAAGTAAGTTCTTCACCTATTCTTGTTATTCTAGTGTTTTCCAGTAAGTGCTGTCCCCTACGACTACTAGAGGGGGGAGTTCTTATGAGTGTTCATACTTTTCATATGATGGCACACATAGTATAATAAGTGCAAAAGCAACGAACGCTGTACTTGACTACCTCGGAACTGTGTCTTGAGCGAAATAATAAACAAATTTTAGCGAGTAACGAAATTATTCGCATGGTCACCCCAGTCCGCTACTGCAGCTAATCGCTTAAACCGCATCCACTTCCTTTTTTGTAAAGCAAATTATCTTTTTCGATAATTCTCTACCTCTCACGCGTATTACCATCCTTCTCTCTCAACGCCTTTCTTCACCTGCGTTGCTTCCATCCATTCAGGCTCACTCCTCGTTGAACTCTGCGTCATCTTCGTCGACTTTCTTCCTCTCTCATCTTTCCATGTTCTCTCAATTGTTTCCTCTCTATCTATCTCTCTAATCTCTCTCCCTGTTTCTCCCTTCGCCTCTAACCGCTATTCTCTTAGTTTTTTTTCTTCATATCAACTTATTTATATCTCTGACTCATATCTCCGTATTCTCTATCACTCATTCCTGAAATTCTCCTCAGCTGCACCCATATTTCATTTTATCGGTTGCCAGAATACTTATCTGTGACTTTCTGCATTCTAATTTCGTCTGTGTTATCTATTGCTGCAGAATGACGTCAAACTGCTCGTGCGAAAGGTTTTTGCTATCGCTATACATGAATTTTCATAATATTCATGCATTGCTCGATTTTTTATGTCATCTTTAAAGGATGTTGTTTGCCCCTACTTCAATATTTATACAAAGTGATTATATTTAAAAATTCTGGATCCGATTCTTAGGTCCTTTGTGCGTCACGGCTGAGTCCCCCATCGCATCTAGTGATTTATACCACTAGATCCAGAGAGTCCCTAGCCATCAAGACACTCATTATTTGCTTCCAAGAAACTCGCGTAGAACATATATTATGAAATTATCTTCCCATCAATACATTACATATAACGGAATCTGTATCTCCTACTCGCTATATAAAAAGAAGGTATCTTCCCACCTCCTCTACTCACTCTCTTTATACTAATATCCTAAATTTTTTTTCTAATTACTGAATCTTCATACCTCAGTTATCTCACCTGATTGAACTAACAAATAAATACATATTGTTGTGTATCTATCTGAATATTAATAAATCAAAATAGACATATTTTATCATTGGAAACCTCATATATCATAATACGGTATTTAGGCTTAATAGGCGTTAGCTACTCAAACTAGAAAACTGGAGTTCTGTTCCAGTTCTATATATATGAGATAAGTTTTCTCTTAACTAAAATAGTCCAACTAGCACCTCTCCATGTAGTTCTACCCAGTAAATAATACCATGTCACAAAGATCCTCCTATTCTCGCGTCCCTCTTGTTTGCTGAGTAAAGGTACTGTTCTCATACATCATATCTTATAATAATTCATAATCGTGGTGGAGGCTCGGGCTAGCCCACTATTCGAGATGCTCATAAAATGAGTTCTCATTGGTGCTTATCACAAGCTTAAATATTAAGAAACTTTAATTAACTTTCTCCCCTACTTTCTATAACTCTTTACTTGACGCCCTCTATCTCTGCGATCGCTGATATTTGTGCTAGCTCTATCTCTTTCTTATAAAGATATATATAATTGGTACGTATATATTAACTAAATAACTTAGGCTGTAGATAATAATGTAGCTCAGTATATGAGTTATGGCTACCATCTCGCATAATTCAATCCTCTCATTTGTCAGATCAGCAACCATCGTAACTAAAATACAAGTGGTATATTATAATACGGTTTGCCTACTATATGCTCTCGCATTAATATGTAATTTATTGACTAAGTGAAGCATTGAATAAATGTTCAACTGACAGACTCGATTCGTTTTGTGATATTACTAGATAGGTTGATACTCATTTCCTATTAACAATATTCAGTTCCCTAATCTCTATGCTCTGCTTCCAATGTGTTGGTCTCCTTAAAACACAGTTACATGTCATTGATTTCTTAAAATCTTCTGATTGAATTAGCAATAAGTCTATCCTCTCTCTTTCATTAATATAACCCACAGTCTGTGGTCGGCACAGCCTCTGTAGCGAATTTGTGACCTGTGTATGTTCTTATACATAAATATAGCTATTGCCGGTATGGAACCTATTACCTTATTTTCATGTTCCTTCCAAGCCTGCTCCTCTTTGTGGAATAAACAGGGCTCATGTCTTGTATCGATCTATGTGGAAATGTGGTTAAGAGCTAATAAAGTGCTTACACTATATATGAAATATAAAAAAAAAAAAACTAAAAAAATGTTTCAAACCGACATGTAGACGAAAACTAACAACTCATTAGTGCCTTAACAACTAGTACTTTCATATTTGTTTGGTGGGGCGAGGTGTATGAGAGGAAAAGCGATGTCTTATTAAGATACTGAATTTGTAGATATTGGAAATGTCTTATCATTTATGATACTTATTAAACTGTTAGCACTTTTTTATACTGACTATAATAACGAAAACAGTGGGATGCTCACAATTAATATTAGTTGACGTAAGAAAGCTTTATGATTTTTGGCATAGTGCACTTATACCAAACGTCCTAAGCATTCATATAATCTAAGAATTACAAGATCTAGCGTGCCCATTTATTATGTAATACATTCAAAGAATCACAAAGAATTCTATATGAATGATTTCTATTTAGTTTGTCCTCCAAAGATAAAGACAATTTTAAAAGTTATAAAGCCATGTAATAATAATAACAACTGTACAATGCTAAATCTGCAATTCTTGCCCAATGACCTACTAAATCAAATGAAGAACGAAACATATGATTTCATGTAATTAGACTTCGAAGTCACTATACAGGGACTCACATGTTGGGTATCTAGAATGAAACTCGAGAATGGCAATATTAGAGGGGATATAAGTCAGAATCCAATTTTATAATGCCAAATGTGCTTACTTTATGATCATGCAAGCAAGAAAAATCGTCAGAAGAAAATGACGAGAACACATTTGAAATACAACTACCACGCAAAATAGAAAGAGAAAACTTCATACGAAAAAAAAAGATAAGAATCGAGTTAAGTATATATGAAATAAACATGAATAACGTAGAAAGCTAATGTACAGAGGTTATCTCCATTTGTCTAATGAAAAAATTAGCGCCGTAAGAGCCTAGACCAATGACCAATGAATTAGAACCAAGAACGGAGGGATATTTAATAAACGTGTAGCTTTCAATAATAACCACTACCTGAACCTTGGCTAAGGCTTTAATAGATAGATATTCCGATAGACTGAGTGCTCCCCCCCAACACAGTGATTGAAATCTCGAGATAAATCTGTGGAACCATTGTGTCCCGCATGCTAGTCGTTGTATAGGATGTGTGAGATAAGAGGAAGAAAAGCTCTTTATCCTGCATTGCGATCTTACAGATGTGCTAGATTAGGCGATAGCGACTATGCTAACTACAGTCTCGTCGTGCATCCTACCTTATGCAATGTGATGATCGATAGTTAGACGAAAATAGCATTTTGTACTGAGTACATTTGAGTCTCGACCAAGTCCAAGAAGGGATGTAGTATCTAATCTATTGAGTGAAAATTTAATCGCCTTGTCTCTCAAAACATCAAAAGTAGCTATTCTTAATCCAACTTGCCTGTGTTGACGTGTCTAATTCCAAATTATATCTATATGGGGAGTAGACCATATTATAACATATTATTTGAGAAGAGGAATGACGTGTTACCGTATTGAGCAGAGTTACATAGCAGTAATGCTAGTTAACTTTCTCTTATGTCATCTGAAAAACTTTTGCGGTCTAAAGAAGTATTATGGATTTAAACTGTGTCTCAAAAGAAAGGAATTGTGTTTATACTATTAGTAGATAATCCGTACTAGTAAAGATAACTCTGAAGATAACAAAGCTGGTACATCGCTGACGCTTTCTATGAATAATTTTACATCGAACTAAAAAGTTAATAATAACTAGTATGCTTATTTTTAGATATGCCACATTACAATAAATAATAAATTTAGTTCGAGCTAAGTTAGGTATTCAAATATATGCTAATATATAAGTGCTCAACTGGACAAATAATTATTCTGACTGTTTCTTTTCGTCAGATTTACTAAATATTTGAAATAAAATAGTTAATTTAATATCGGAAAGAATTGTATTATCGTTAAGTATTATCACATAGAAAGTTCTTAGGAAAGAAAACATTCTTCATCTTTGACTTTTCTATATGCATACAACTATCATATTAATAGAAAAGTCCCACTAGTCAATAATATATTAAATCACGCAAATTATTGAGATAATTACAGTTATCTTATATTTAATGATAAGAGCAACACTATATTTGAGGAGAGAGAATATATCTTTATTATCTAGTAAAATCATTGTGATGACTCATTGATCTCGGCCCGATAGAAATTGGCGCGTAAAAATCTATATCATAATTAAAATACATATACTATATCTATATTATAATTAGTATATACTTATATGATATTATATTATATATTATATATGATACTATATTATATATATTATATTATTATTATATTATATGTAGGGTATATCATTAATATCATTAAAAGAATATACATAAATCTACAAGTAAGATAAGTTTATACTAAATTTTGGAGTCTAATGTTTTGTATAAACTTTTATTAAGCCTTGTCCTCTTTAATAATTTAATATAGTATATTAAGATGCTCATACTTATAGCAAATTTGTTTATAGTGTTTCTAGTGTAAGACCTAAAGTTTGTGCTCGACGAAAAGATAGTTTCTAATAAAGTGTCTCATTTTCTCAACAATATTCATTTAGACCTTATTGTTGGTAATTTTTTTTAATAATAGGGAGGTTGTCATATTTATGTTGCATATGCTAAAACAAGCTCATTTATGATTAAGAACTATATAAATAGTAAAATAATTAGTCAAGTTTAGTAAATGATGTCACCATATTATATAGGTCGTATTGATATCTATTATATATGTATTCATAGTCTCATATAATTAGTTATTAGTTTAAGCTTTAAGTTACCTTCTCGAGCCCGTAGGACATACAAAAAAAAAATACTAAAAAGTAATAATTATTTTCAATCTTTATAGTAATGAAATCAAGCTCTCTTGCTTTAATTTCATGTGCTTGATATCATTTCATATATATACAAGTGTTGCTATATGTAATTTGCCACAAAGTGTTGACAAGCACTGCATATAAGCACTGACTCAACTATATTATAAATATATTTTCAAGGATATCTATAACTTGTTAAGAGTGAGTAGAAAGCTCATTACCGCCGGTGATGAAATCTCATGACCAGTGACTGGAGATGCGCTTGCCCGGCCAGGAGAAAGCCGAGATCTTTATATCAATGCTACGGAAACTAGGCACAATCTCCCGAGCTCTTGATACTACTCTTGTTTTTATCCCCTAAAATGCACCGTAATTTCCGACATAATAATCAAAGCATTCAAAATGAACGTACTACTAAGTAAAGCAATGAGTGAGAATAAATAGCACAGATCATCTAATTGCTTTATCCAAGAACTATTACTAGAGTAGCTCATACCTAATTATTTAATAGCATTAAAATTTACTATACATATACAAAGTAATCCACCTAAAATAAATATAATATTGAGAAGATAGCAGATGCTAACTTACTTCCCTCAAATACGTAGTATTTAGAAAAAGAAATTTCCCTAAGAGATAGTAGCCCTAAAGGTTAGCCTTAAAAGTTTAGTAAAATTAATTATAATATCAAATTAGGATAATGATCACTATAAATATGTTAGTTAATGATACAGCTTGAGTAAGATTATGTCAGGTCACTATATAGTTAATTCAGCCGTGTAACGCATTAACTACTATTAACTTCTACCTCTCCATCAGAGAACCCGTACAATAATTTTTTATAATGAAATAAAGGTTTTTTTATAATTTATATGAAAATAACTTTTATATGTTATTTTGAATTCTTTTATTCAAGAATTGTCCTATTTAACCCTTACGTAATATTGTTAAATTTATAATCAATTCACTGGTTTTTAATTAATATAAAGTATAATTTAATACTACTTTTGTGACTTTCATGCTCTACTAAAATATATATAAAATCTAAGGAATTTATGTACTATAATAAACAGTTCAAGTTAACAATAATTAATTACTAATTGTGAGCTCATACTTTGAATCTCAATTAAATATAATAAATATACTATTTCTATTTCCACTGATTTATAGTTTGTTACAAAGTGGGGCATATAATAAAATGCCATGTTCTCTACTAGGTTAACTATATTATTCTAACCATTCTTTATAAATTTTCTATAATCTGAATTATGTTCCCAAATAAAAACCTTTAGCCCCTATAACTCAAAACCCATTTGTCATAGGAAATATTTACTTGCACCAATGCCCTTACTAGGTGAAATAACCCTGTACATCAATTTTAATCAAAATCTGAGCCATAGTTGTTTTTTGCTTTGTTTGATCTGCCCTGAAATGCCCTCTCAACAATGAACTTCAATTCAAACAATTAATTAATATGACCTGAATATTTGGTTAGTAATGGAGGGTTACAAATTACTAAGAGTTTCAGCTCGGGTTTTTTTTCGGGTGTTAGGGGTGTAAAAAGACCCCCGAAAATTCCCGGGGCCCACTGGGCTTTTACAAAAAAAGTAGGTTTTTTGCCATCCCTGATATATATCACATTTTGCTTATGTGTATGTATGACATTTCAGTGCCTAATAGTTGCTCTTGTTATGCGTTCATATCCACACTCATCTCGGACTACAATATCATATACAACACCCCTGTTCTAGACAATATCCTTACATGACATCCTATACCTTATATAATCATATGTTAGGGAGAAAAATTGCCCAATCGTATGCCTGCGTGTCGTAGAAGGCGACTAATGGGAGAGTGTAGTTAGGTTGGCTGCCTACTAACCACTTATCTTTGGCAGGAATGCTAATGCATGCCTCGGAGAAGTCGTGATCGCAGTAAGCGCCTTCTATCCTTCGGCGAAATGTATGAATGTATTGTATTGATAATGTAGAGGAATAAAAAATTGATTATGTAGGGATAAAAAAAGGTTACTACAACGAGATAAAAATGAAGAGAGAGGTGATGGGATGTATTTTAAGAAAGGCAAATTTTTATTTGCCGCTGTGACTGAATCAAAGATGAAAGTGAACGGTGAATGAGTGGTGGTGGTGTGAATGTTGTTTAGTGTTGCTGGTGGAAAGGAATGAGATGAGATAGAAGGATTTGCAATTCTGATGAGTGACTTGTGGTAGAGAGCTAGGTAGATTTTGTGTGTGTGAGTACTAGAATTCTAAGGTTAAATTTAAGTTTAAAAATGGTCAATTTACTTTATCTGAGGGTAAATGTTGAAAAGAGTAGCATATTTCTGGGATAATCTGAATAGATGTTTTATGGATGGAAATGAATAGGAGAAGTTCATTTTGCCACATAATTGGCCATTCAAGATTTTTTTTACCAGTTTCACCAATCAACGGGCAGAGCCTAGTTAAGGAGGAGGTTGTGAGAACTGCTCAAAGTTACGCCTTAAGCAAATTATCGGCATAGAGCACAGCGTCAAGGCTTAAGTGGGAGATTAAATTTCAGTAGAAAAGTAAGAAGATGGATAGAAGAATTTCCAGACAACTGAGAGGTGGATAGGAAGAAAGAGAAGACACCACAATGACAAACTAGCCTGAGTAAATGCTTATAACAATAATTCGTTATATTGCTCGACTGATAACATAAACTATTGTGCTAGCGATAAGGTGATCGTATAAGGTGGTGGTAATCGAATGTGACTATTAAGTATTCCACTCAGGAGCCTAATCTTATGTCCCAGGTGCTGGCTATCTTCTATATAACGAGAATACAAAGATTAAAGCACTAACATCGTCTCGTAAGATAGAGAGGTTCAAGATAGAAGTACTGGATGTGCAGAATAGTTTTATTTAAGTCATTTGCTTGTTTAACCTAGACTTACTGTATGCAAAAAGCCGGTGATAACCCAGAGCCCTCTTCTAACCAGATATGAGAGCAGTAAATCATACAAATGGGTCGGAGAGACCTTTGTAAGCTTAGTCGGAGGCGCATACTGAGAAAAAGGCGGGAATAGTCTCGTACTAGTCTATTAACAGAAACTTCCAGTTCTTGAGGCCACACTTACGCAACAGTTGTGATGTGAGGTTTCCAAACTTTTTTTTTGTTCATGTTAAGGGAGCAGTTTAAAAGATAAGATGTGACGTCTGACAAGAGACAGGATTGTAAGGCTATATCTCAGGGAGAACGGTAGATTTGGTAAAGATGTGTGGTTTTTAAAGAATTGAGATTTCAAAAGGTTAGTTTGTCTATCACATCAGCAGAGAATAAAAAGTCAGAAAGATTATGATCGAGAGGCAAAATTTCGCCAGAAAGTAATTGAGTGGAGTAGAACTTAGATAATAGTTAAAAGAATGAGGGTGAGTCATCGGAATACGATGGATAGGGGAGTTAGAGATGCGAGGTGAGAAGATATTAATAAAAAGTTGATGGAAATAAACATAGTAGATTAAGACAGAAACCTGAGGAACATCACTATTGACAGAAAGAAGAAGAAGTGTCACTCCATCAACAACAGACGATATTTTGAGCGATTTGAAAGAAAGTTAGATATAAGTAAAGCAAAGAGACGGAGGAAACTCAATAGGAGGGTGAGCTTGGAAGAGTGACGGCGGCCATCACTCGGTAATATGCTTTGGATATGTCGAAGCGCTCACTTACTGCAGTCTCCGCAGTAGTTCCTAAGAGCGAAAAACATAGAATTTTGGGTATAGTAGCACCAAATTATAGTATACCATAAGACTTCGTGTGCAAAGAGCCCGTACTGGCGAATTCGAAAGTTTCAAATGATCGATTAAGAAGTGAGTTGAGAGGGTTTCAAAGATTTTAAGATAGAATACATAGTGAAGAGCTACAGGGCGATTAGTTAAAGAAGATCGAGGTTTGCGCTTTCGGTTTATTTACTATAGTTGGACATGTGAAAGCTATGCGGCACGGAGGAGGAAAGAGCTAGTTTGAGACATAGAGAAATATAAGAAGTAATAAAGGGATTAGCATTTTCAGTTGGAGAATTATGCACACAATTGGCTCAGCTAATCGAGTAAGAGGGAATGGATGTAGAGCTATGATTATTGGTGACACAGAAGTTGCCTAGAATGAAAGATTCTGTCAGATAAGGAGAATCAAGGAGGTTAGCGACTTATCCTTTTGATGAAATGCGCAGCGTGCGTTCTGAAAGAGTGTAATCCCTTGGCGAAAGGATCTATGCTATGTTAGAGTGATAGAATGTGAGATGGACAGATAGAATTTGCACGACAGCCCGAATTAAGGCACTGGTCTTAGCCTGAATGGCAGGACTAAGCAGATCGAAACATGGATTATGAAGGAAAAGAAAGATTTAGTTTTAGAAGAATAGAATGAGAACAGAAAAATTATCGCCGAAAAGATGAACAAGCAGCTCAATCAGCACATCAACGATTAGCAGCTCCTCCTTATGCTTCTTATATCTTTATGACATCCAATCATTATTCCTTTTGGGTAGCCAATTTGCTATCATTTGAAAACATGGAAACCTTATAGGCATTTGAGTCCATGATTGATTAATATTGTTTACACTGTGGATGCAACTAAGTATTCACTTGAGCCTATGAAAATCGGTTAACAGGAGACACAACATGTCTCCTCATTTCCATTTAATAAATACTTTTCATTTTCATTGATTTAACTATTATTAATTATTATTAATTAATTATTTATTATTTTAATATATTATATTATTATGTTATTATTATTAATTATTGAGCATTAATGAATCAAAATTTTTTGATTCTATGAAGACTATTATTAGAGAGGTTGAAACCCGCTTGACCCTCCTGTCTAGCAGCTTATATATATATATATATATATATATATATATATATATATATATGTATATAATAATATTATATTATAATATTATATTATATATATATATATACTATATATATATTATATAGCTATATTATATAATTATATAATATTAAGTAATAGATAGTAGATATATATATATATACTTATAATATATATATATATCGTTAATATTGCGAACAAATTCAGTATGAATATCTCCTTGCATGAAATGTAAGAGATATTACATGTGTCAAAGTTAAACATTGTCACGCGAAAATGCTCGTGTCAGATACCAAGGTGATTGAAACTTGATGTGGACCATCTGAATATATTCCATTGCCCATCCAGTGCCACATCTCAACTCCATGCGTCTTTATGAAGAAATGTACCCTAATCGTGCATCCGCATATACATCATAATATTTTGCCGTCTCCATCAAACGTTTTATGAGGAAGCAGGAAGTTATTAAAAAACTGTTACTAATGGAAGGGAGACTCGCACAGTAATCAAACCTCGATGCCGAATACATGTTCTCCAAGAATTGACGGACAGTCAGCCTACAGACAAGTACCAGAAAAGATTGCGGCACATTACATGTAAGTTAATTTCATATCATGTTTCAGGGTATAAGAAAAATCAACTATCTTGTAACCCATATTAAAATCCAACGAGTGCCAGGAACTTGTCAACAGTTTTTCCCTGCAAAAGTACTTTGGTGTGATGATGCAACAGAAATTTGCAGACAATTCTCCTACCATTTAAACAGAAATATTTTTTGTTTTGGTTTTTCAGCCCGATAAGGGCAAATTTTTCCAGATAGACGCCGTATCTCGAACTTCCACAACAAATCACATATGGGCTGATGAGAAAAGCCACATGCAATAGTTGAAAGCGGCCATCAACACAAAGTTTTCATTGAATGTATGGTCGGAATTGGTTGGGAACATTTTGTGGTCATTCTTTTTACAGTAGAGCTACTGAGACGTTTATCGCATTTCTTGGAACATGACTTGGCTACACTATGGAAGATCATGTACAATTAAGAAATAGAAAATGTATTTCATGCACGACGGCGTTCCAGCTCATTTCAATTTAGTTCCGAATATTTGAACACATGTTATATCCCACGCGTGGTAGGTCGAGAGGTAAAGAGATACTTGCCTCCGCCTGTTCCAGAACATAATGCATTGTATTTCTTCTTGGTGGGGTACCTGAACATTTTGTTTATACAGAACAGTTTGAAGTTCGAAGATTAAGGGGCTCGAAATAATCGCATTTGTGTACTAGAGATGAAGTGATAATAAAAAACGACCGTTTTTTATTAAAAAAAACATGTTTTTTATTAAAAAAACCTGATGAATAAAAAACAATCGATTTTTCGGTTTTCTTTTTTTTGTTTTTGTTTTTAATATATATTTTCTTACTTTAATGTTATTTTTCTTTATTTCATTAAATTTATTAACTAATAAGGAATTATAAACAGTTTTTTACCTATATATTCTCGTAAAAATAAGCATTAGAAATACATGAGTAAATAATAATAATAAAAATAATGGCAAAAATTATGTCACATTACACTTCTTACATTTGAAGCGTAAAAACTCGAAGAATGTACAGGAATATGAATAGATCATTTGGAAACTGAGTCATATGATATATGTAATATTTTACTTACACAAATATAGTATATAATATTTAAGTCATAGTTATGTACTAGTATATAAGCTAACATAAAATTACTAAATTTTACCATCAAGGGCTCATGTAAGTTCTGTTCTACGCTTCTGCCTTGAATCCTCAGACTGTTTTCCAATCATGAGGCTCTACTGTAAAGTCTGATTCCTCATCCTCTATTAGTGCTATATTTGTGGAAGAGAAGAAGGAGTCAGACTCTGACTCTAAAGCTATGGACAGAGGTGTCTTTAGATTTGGTTTTATCAGACTTCAATGTCCTTAAAGAGAAACCTGAGCTACCTGACTGAGAACTCTGGCTGATAGTGTATGTGGTTTCAGGTGATGAATTTGATGACGTTTAACTACTACCAACTTCTACATTAATTTGAAAAAAAGTACTGGAAGGCTCTGGCTGCCCCGTCTCTGTCAATTTCAAGTTATGACTTATGAATAATAGTTTGGATGCGCATTCATTTGTGAGCCTGTTTCTTTTTTTTTTGAATGGATATTTGCATGTGCTGATACTTCTCTCACATGCAAGCTGAAGTGGAAGGTCTAGAATCGGGAAGCTTACTTTGATATCTTGCAATGCGTACATAAACCTAATCCACCAATGCTGCACGACGAAACATTGTTGGAAAGTGAAGCCCAGAAATATTCCATATATCCAATTCTCCCATTACTTTCTTTTCATCCACATCTAGCATTTCTTTGCTCAGATTGTAGACCTTCTGAAAAGCTTGAACCTGAAGAAAAATTATGAAAAATTGTTCAAATTTGCTTGTATATTTTGTATTGGTATTTGTATGCAATTGTGTTTTTAATAAAAGTAAAAAAGTATATCTATAATTATATATATATATATATATATATAATATATATATATATATATATATATACTATATCTATAGTATTATATTATATAAATACTATATATATATTATATATATATACTATATATTATATATATATATATATTATAATATAATATATTGAATATATTATATTAATCCTTTCTTCTCATTCCAGCAAAAATTGATATAAGAATTATTAGTAATTAATGGTCAGATTGATTTATAATTTTTAGTGAAGTAAGAATATAATTAAATTTTAAAGTCAATAATTATTATAAGTAAGAAAAGATTAAAGAAGATAGAAAATAGGAAAGAAGTGGATACCACGTCGTCCAGCAAGAATATGAGGAATAAAATAAGAATAAGCAAAGGAACTGAATATTACAACAAATTTTTTAACATCTTCAATGGAAATGTACATAAACCATCCAAACCTTGACATCTTCAAAATTTAATTAAATGGTAAGGACAACTATATTCTTTACTTAAACTTTTTATAATAGCTCCTACTAATTAACTAAACAACAAAAAAGAAGAAGAAACTGCAAAAGAAATTTTGCAGATAACAATGGATAAACTAACTGATATGATAAAGGAACTGATGGATAGTAAAGAAAAAGGAGTAAAAAATGAACAAAGAAAAATGATATTTAATAATATCCTAAATTTAGTGGAAAAAAAAGAGAATCTTTTGAAGAATCTTATCAAGTTAAAAATATGGCGAGAAGTTCTGAAGAAACATGAAAAAACTAAATTAGCACAAATAATAGGAGGTTTAGCAGTCAGACTCTCTGTCTTAATTATTTCCTTAAATGAAAAGCTAAGTGCTTTAGAATGGAGTTAGAAATATTATAAACATTAAAAGAAAGATATAGTAGAAATAAAGAAAAAGAACGTTTATTATTATTGGCACAAAGACTAGTGAAATGTTGCCACAAAGTGGGAGAAACTTTGAGTGAGAGGTTGTAAGAGTAGGATAAAGAAAAAAAGAGATTGTGAAAAACTGGGACATTAAAATAAGTGATAAGGTACATTCATACCAATTGATTAGTATTCTAATATGAAAGACATGGAAAGAAAGTTAATTATAAATAGAGATTGAAGGAATTAAAGTGTTGGAATAACTAAAGAATCTATTGTAAATATGATGGAATCAGTAGTGAAATTTGTAGAAAAAAGGAAAACTGCGAATATATACGGTATATATAATAATAATTAATTTTGTACAATATGTAAATCAGATTAATCATATACACTGATATGTTATGGAGAAGAAAGAACATTTATTTTAATAAATGTGGTATTTGTAAAAGGAATAATCATAAGACAGAAGATTTGCTATGGAAATGAGAATTAATAATGTGTGTTTGGAATGTAAAAAGAGGACACATAATGAAAAATGTTAAGATTGTAACAAATAGAAAAAAAATAAAACATATTTTCAAAGGGAAAAAAAAGAAAACAATATTTTGAAAAATTACTCAATTATTGGATACAGAATAAGAAGATAGATATAAAGTGGAACAGAAAGTGAATTAGAAAAATTAAAAATAAATAGAAATTTTTAATTAATGAAGAATATAATGACCCTAAGAAATTAACATAGAAGAATGATGTAGGTGGCTATTATACATACAGGAAGATATGAGACAGTATTGGGAGAATTTAGGGACTTAACGAAAAGTGATTTAGTGTTATGATGAGGAATTAAAATAATAAAAGACACCAAAAGTTTAAAAATGGTTGCTTCGTATTTGGAAAAACAGAATATAAAATATTAAAAGATTATTGCCTTGTACAATCAAAGGAAAGAGTTTTGACTTAAAAATCAATGTAATAGAGGGTGATATACCCTTTATTAATTGGTTATTTATTTTGGGTCAGCTAATGAAAAGAATAAAATTAAAATTAATATTGAAGATGGAATGTTGATATTTGTGATTTGAATTCTAATGAAAGTGAAAAAATTTGATAATGAAGGAGGACACTCCTTGCATATTATTGAATAAAAAACAAAATGAAACATGTTGGATCAGCCAATTTAAGATCAATTGGATAAAAGAAAAAGATAGAAAAGAAAAATTAAAAAAACCTCATAGACAATTTGCTATTGTGGAATAGAATAAATTATTTTAAAACAATAAAGAATGCTAATCATAAAACATTTAAAATCAGCGACCCTAATGGAAATATTAGAGAAGAAATTGAGCAAATTATATCATTAAAAGTTGAAATAGGTTAAAAAATATAAGAAACTCACCAAGACATGTGGGTAGGTGTTTCATTAGAAAAAATTCAATGAAACTATTCAATAGATTGGAGAATTATTGAAAGTAAATAAATTTTTAGTAATTAATAGAACCATGCAACAAGATATAACAGAGTATGGTTAAAAATAAAACCAGTAAAGAAATTATAGAAAGGTTAATCTGAAAAATGGATTATATAGTTTTGGAAGTCTAATAGTATTTATGTCTGATGAGGAAAGAGAATCAAAACGAAGATATGGAAATTATGACGACAAAATTGAATTATAAATAATGAGTAAGTGAAGAAAGCCCATGGAGTAATGTTTTATGTGAAAAGGTAGTAGGGTTACTTAAGGAATCATTATACAAGTTAAAACATAACGGATTGATAAGAAGACTAGCATGGCTGGGCAGTTTTGGCTAAGATGGAATTAAAAATTATTGGGATATTGCTCTAACCACTGGTTTTTTGGGAAGAAACATAGGAAAATTATACAAACATACTAGATTGTGATAGAATAATTAATTGAGTGAAAAGAGGATACTGATTGACATGATTAATAGAAATTATTAGAAACAATAGAGAACATGCTATGAGAAAATAATATAGAAAATGAAAGTCAGAAAAAATAAACGTGCATTGAGAAAAGTCATTTAAGAGAATATTGTAAAAGATAAATATAAGTGAAGAAGTTTTTTATAAAGAAACATTGATAAAGAAGGGAGAGGACCAGCTAAAATGAAGGGATGAAAGAAGTGGAAAAAGAATTAAGTAAAGACTATGAGGTACTTTAAGAAGCTGTTCAAAAGTTCATTCACACGAAATTCAAAAAAGTAATTAAATGAAAATAATTAATCCAGACAACCGAGAATGATTATATTCGCCAAATTTTTTTATCGGAATTGTTAAATTTGTGAAATATTATTATCCTCGTCACAAAATCAAAGTTTAGATTAGCCATTGTTCATACTTTCTATGTATAAGAAAATAGGAAATTACGGCAGTTACCAAATGAAAAAAAATGTGTTAAATAGTGTGATTTATATGACTATTTTTTCTTTCCTCGACTTTCTTCTGTCTAACCTTTCAGTCTTTCAGACAAACAGACCTTTCCATAGAGTTAGAAAATAATGAAAGATATCACAAGATCTCTCCTAATTTCACCCGAACGTTTTTTTCTCTTTTTCACAACAAAATATACATTTAATCAAACTTTTACATTTACGGCTGACGCAAAACCTCAGTTTCAATTCAAGATGTTATGAACCAATTTCCTAAGGTTTCTTTGTTAATAATTTTGTAGAAACTCTCCGCTCCATTTCCCTTCTGTCATACTTTAGCGGCACTCAACTTTAACTTGAAGTTACTTTATATTGTTTTATATTATTTTATCTTTATATCTACTTCAGGGCTATAACCAAAAAAATGTTCCTTATCTCATTGAAAAATATGCCTTTTTGTAAAAGCAAACATCATAATAAAGCTGAAAATCAAAAGAAAGTTTCATTTTGCTCAATTTACTACATAATCACTAAATACTGAATCACCTTCACTATCTTTTACCTTGATAAATTCCAAACCACCACTATTCATTCCATATAACACACTATTCATTTTTTTAAAATTTCTAAATTAAATATATTAACTTCAAAAAAAGTTAATTTCCCATCAGCAAACTAAGGTATTGAGCATAAGTGCCAAGCAATGTCGTGACCCGACGTCTGAACACTTTCCTCTTTTGATTCCAAGAGCTGAAACAAAATTTCATTCAGTTCTCGGATCATGGTAACTCCTTGTCAGATGCGGCCAATGGTCGTCTCAAGAGTTTATTGTATGACATTGCTTGTTGTGTGTATGATTGTTATTTATCTTTATTACTTTTATTATTTATATTATGATTACTCTACTAGCATACTTGCTTACATATATTATTATATTATATATCTATTATTTTTTTTATTAATTCATTATTATCTATTTATCTATATCTTTGATTATTATTTATATTTATTCATTATATATTATTATATTCATTATGATTATTATCTATAATATGATTATTATTATTATATTATTATCGTATCGTATTTATGAATTCCCAGTTTATATTATTATCATATTCTTCTATTTATTTTCCAATAATCTTCATTATTTATTATTCATTTATTATACGATGTCAAGGTCGTAATCGCGTTTGACTTTGCTTCCGCCAGACTTTTATTATCTATTTTCGTTCAATTATTATTCTATTATTTATTATGTATTATTCATAGTATTATTAATATTATTATTCAGCATATTTATTATTATTAATTGATTTATTATATACTTTATTAAGATTACTTATTGATTCTTTATCAGATGAATCACCTTCAGCTATTCTTAATTTTTTAGGTATATTTGATGATTAACATAAGATAATATGATTTTCTATATCATTATTATATTGATTATTATTGTATAATTATCATTACTTATTTATTATTATTATATTTTATTATTATTTTCTCTTACTTATTCTATTAATTTATGGAATGTTATTTTATTTAATATTCTTTATTTCATTGTTCTTAAATATATAAATATCTGGTATGTTCTCTTACTTTTTCCTTATTACTGTAATTCCACTGACAGTGAATGATGGCGCAAGCTTTATTATTAGGATGGAGATTACATGTGCTTTAGAGTGTTGGAACTTGGACGAAAAGGTCTCTTTTGGCGCTTCGCATCTGATTCAAGGGTTTTGGCAAATTGCTTATCAATGATAGTTGGGGGGAGATGTGCCATATTTTATGTCATCACCCTGATAATAAATTTGTGATTTCTCAATCTTCGACCTGCTAATATGTGTTCATTGCATTGGTCAATCAATTGGATCATATGTCTGTGGATATGTTGGTATACGATGCCAGACCGTTGAAAAACTTAGGCTGCATTACCTCTTTAGATATTGTCCAAATAGCTTTTCGGCGATAAGGTTCTGAAAAATGAGAAACTAGATTCCACAGACCGCTGATTTCGTTGACATTATTCACACCAATATAAAAACGCAACTTCCGTTTATTGGAGATGGGACCCCTTTTGGACATATTGATATCTAACGTAAACGGAGGGATATGATTCACCCTGGATGTTTAAATATTGGAAGGTTTTTTAGATCCTCAAAATTATTCTGAGAGACTAGAACCTCTTTGTAGCCACGAACGAGCTTACGACTATTATACTGAATGTCTTAAGAACAAATCCTGTCAGTGGGTAGCTTACGAGTGCCCAAGCTATGAACTGTTTCAGAAGGTATGTAAACAAATTACTTATGATAATTCCTTCTTCTATATTATTTTTTTATTATTTTTATTTTTGCTATTTGATTCATTTTATTATATTATGATTATATTATATTTATTCGATTATGTTATATTACTTATTCATTTTCATTATGTATTATTATTATTATTCTTATGTATATATTTATTGATTCAATTATTTTTTATTGATATTTATTATTATCATTGATTATTATCATTGTTATATTTATGCGTATTTGTATTATTATATCGAATTTATTTATTATTATATTATTATTTGAATTATTTATCTTATTATATTATTATTATATATTATTATTATTATCTATTCATGTTATTATAATTATTAATTATTATGTATTATTGTTATTATCTTTATTATATTATTTATTGATATTATTCATATTTATTATTGATTTGAATTATTCCATTTTAATTTATGTATATAGTATTATTTCTAAATTATTATTGATTATTATCAGCTTGTTAAGATGTTAATTATTTTTATATTATTTTATATTATGATTATTATTTATATGTAATTTCGTTACTATCGAGTACTATTCAATTATATTTATTATTATTCTCCCTATTCATTCTTATTCTTATTATTCTTACTATTGATTATGATTGATTATTATTATTATTTATTATTATTATATCTACTTGATGTTTAATTATATTATATTTATGTTATTAGATTTATTTATTCGGATATTATTTTATATATTCATTTATTATTATCTATTATTATTATCCATTCATTAATTTATTATTATATTTCTTATTAATTATTATTCACTTACTTATAGTTGGTTATTGACAAAAAAAACGAGTAACGATTATTATCTATTATTATTTTATAATATTCTATATTCATTATTTATATTTTTTTTATTATTTTTATTATTATTTTCTATTTATTTTACATTTTCTTCATTATTTATTCTCGTTTTTAATTGCAGTTTGTTCTTCTTGATACGTATTATTTTAAACCTTATTAATATTTTTCAAATACAACGATCATTATGAACATTATTGATCATATTATTATTCTTATTATTTTATCTTTTATAAGTTTCTTGAATTATATTTTATTTATTATTATTTATTATTATTTATCGTATTTGTATTTAACAAAAAAGAAAAAAAGTGACCCTACAGTCTGTAGTAGTGAGTAGTTGCTGTAGTTTAGGGCAGTAGTATGTAGTTAGTAGTGTCTGTGTAAGTATAGTCATAGTTAGTGTTAGTAGTAGTACTAGCTAAGTAGTAGTAGTCCTAGTAGTTAGGATTAAAGTGAGTAGTGCAGAATGAGTAGTCAGCTAGCTAGTGATAAGTGAGTAGTTGTCCGATAGTACTAGTTAAGTTAGATAGTTCAAGTAGTAAGTAGTAGTAGAAGCTACAGTAATTTAGGCCTGCGGCTGCATTGTACGAGATTAAGCCTAATTCGCTAGGGTTGTTTTAAAAATTTTAACTCATCAGAGCAGGACCACTATCCCATTATAGCATAGATGGTTGGCACATTCATCACAGCGACGTTGTACATCGTTTTCGTCGCAGCTCGTCGTGCAATTCCATCAACATACCGTCGTATATCGGTTGAATCATTGCTGTACATCTGCTATGTGCCATCTCGTCACGCTTTACTCGGTCACAAAGAACTATTTGCGACTTAACAAATAACACTTTAGATATTTACTGACACTGCCAGACGTTATCCGATATCTTTTAAAAACAAACACCTGTTCTTTTTCTGCCAATTTCTTACACTCCTTTCATCAATCTTGTTGATCTTAGATCTTTTTGTTGTTCTATATAAGTCATTTTATACATGTTTTCTTCAGGAAATTGTACTATGTATGTAGTTTTAACTATTTTTGCATGGTACTGTGTACATTCTGCGCAAGCACTTCCATAACTACTTAGTTAAATTTATGTCCAGTCACTGTATGCCTCCATGACGGTCGATTTCTTGAGTGACTTCTCGGGCAGCGTGTGTTATTTAAGAATTTTTTTTCTGGTTAAATTGTTTATTATGTCGCTTCTGTCTATTATGGTTTGGCTCTGTTTATCTATACTTCGGTTTTCACGGAAGACTATTTATTAGTAATAATTGGCAGGCTTTTAACAATTCTTAAAACAGATCGCTTTTTCATGGGAACAATTATAATGCGATTTTGCTGTCATCGGTCATTCTTAAGCTATGAAAACCCGTTGTCAAATTTTAAAACGAGCAACTTACAGTTGCCACAATAACTAATACAAAGTGTATGACTAAAACTCGTTAATATTTTATATATATACCTATAACTATACTATATATTTATAGCTACTTCTTATTACTTCCTATGTATTCCTGGATAGTATACTCTCAGTAATATACTAATTTATATTATAGTAATTCAGATATATACGATAGTGATATAATATATAGCCTACTATAATTATTCATGTTTTAAATTTCAATGCTATATTACTATAGTCTGATACATTACTATAGTATATATAACTAATTAGCTTAATAGTATATTATATATACGGTATATCGTTCCGCCCGATCATATGAAGTATATGATAACTACCAATAGTAGCTATATATACTATTTATGCGTACTAACATTAATACATATATCAACATATCTATACACGTCATTATACTATTATAACCCTATACATGTAGTCCCATTCATCTATATATGTTCACTACTTTACGTCATGTATATTACTACTTATACTTATGCGCTCTGATACGACGTCAGTCTCAGTCTCGTCTCACGTGCGCGTCTGCTCCTCAAGGCTCCACATGATCTGCAATCTCGTGTCTTCTATGCTGTCTTAGTCTTATAGATGATGACTGACGATCACTCGCGATCCACTCGTGATTTCGCTAGTACATAAATCATGAACACCAGCGCGTGTCTGCCACGTAGAGCTCTCATAGCCCGCACTCTTCTGCTCTACGTCGTCCCGTTACCTATGCGTCCGTACTCCACAGATCTTTCTCTCAGTCACTTCGATATCCAGTAGACAAGTGGTATCGACGCGCGATCGTACGTCGTCAATATCGCTACTGTTCAATACTACTGATATCGTATATTCCTTAATTATAGTCTCAATAAGTATATCATAATATTCATTAAGGATAACGAAACGCTATTTCTACGTGTTTGTCCCTAGTAGGTTCGTTGTGCGCGTAGTTCGCGGGATCTCGTGGTTCGCAGTCTGGGTAGTTTTGAAGAGTAGTGGAGTCTGGCAGCTGATGTCTGGCAAATTTTGAAAAGTGGAGTTCGGAGTCGTTAATTTTTGAAGAGCAGGTGGAGTCTGTATCGTAGAGTCGGAGCTCACGAGACCATACGGTTGCGTACATTTTATCAAAGGTGAGTGTCGATCTTTCAGTCAGAGTCTGACGTAGATTGCTAAGGGCGGAGTTCGTCGTTCGTTTCATTTCTTCAGATGGTCGGAGGTCGCGCTCAGAATCGGGATTGTTGGTAGCCTCGGTAGCATTGTTCAAGAGGTAGGTCTGAGTCGGAATGTCCGTTTGAACATCCCCAGCTCAACCCTGCTTTGTCACCAAATTATCTATAAATTGCTCTCCTAGTCTAGCCGTGCAGCAACATTACAATCAGAGTCTGATGCACGAATTAAGCCAATGCCTAGAACACAGCGCCCTACTAGATTCGATATCTTACACGTTCTTCTACAGTAGAAATTCGACGATGGTCTAACAGTTTCTATCTTAATACAAGTATGAGAATGAAACGATGTGTTTGCACGCGCCTCGACATGATAGATCCTTCAACAGCAATTCTATGTCATTATCTTTTATTTAAATCTACGGTACCCTGTCCTCTAAGCTTCTATTCTACGATTCATATTATGATACTCTGAGAGTATGACTTTATCTACAGTATTACTCATATCTATATGATATGATATACTTAACTAATAATTACTACGTTATTATCATCATACTTATTGAATAATAATATTATGTATACATATTACTTTACCGTACTTATACAAAAAGGCCTACAAACTAGATGGCGTTAACTACGTCCGATGCACAATGTTTCCGTTGTAACGTTGCATAGGATGTCGCAGAGTACGTAAATATTACGTTGTAGCTGGACGTACGCATCATGAGTTTCTTGCATTGTTACGTTTCGCTGAGGCTGACATGTCATTCCATCCCAGGATCGTATGTTACTTATGTTACTCCAAGACGATTGTCGCTATCATCGCTACAAGGAACGTAAAAGCGACGTCGCTTTTACGATAGTGTGCTATATGGGTAATATGTAAAGTTGAGTGATTCTCTCCGTGACGCAGAGCAAAAAAACAATAATTTGTCATTCACAGGGTGAAGTCCTGATTAGAACGCAGCTCCCCTTCTTTCCGAATCAATACCAATGATCTAATCAACCCTCACATTTTTCCCTTATACTGCACGAGATGATTTTTCTTATTATTTATCGATTGACAAAAATCCCAAAGCTTTTTCCTAAAAAGTTGAAACATTATCAAAAATCATAGCATGGATCGACGCAAATAGTGAAATTAGTGAAACTCTACATACATTATAATAAGCAAACACAGCCGAAAAATTGATATAATAATTTAAACCGGTTCACACGTCAGACAAGAACTCTTCCTTCCGATTTATTGGAGATTCATAATTCTGGTTGTATACAATAATAGGTAATCCTAGGATAAATCCCACGTAACAACCAATTTCTCAAATCTTTTACTTTTAAAGTCAAGGATCCTTCGCAAGGTGAATTAGTTTCCATAAAAATATCTTTGTCTAATAACTTAGTGTTGAAAATAAATAATGAAAAAGCTGCCAAAATTAATGCAGTAGTAGTAATGGGGCTTATTACACAGCAAATGCAAAATGAGGGATTGTAAATTTATTTTTTTAATAGAAATTAAATCGATTTAATGTTGGTGAGTAATAGAATCACTAAATTTTGCTGCTTTTCAGTTTTTTAAGTATTTGATTTTTAACTTTCCTTATATAATTAAGGCTTTAGTTTATTATAATTAGGAATCGCATTAAATATAATGATTTTAATTTCAAATTTTTTTTCTCAAGCCGTTACATTATACTACTAAATTGGATTTGTCAAGCGTATTAATATAAATTGCGTAGTTATGTCACACCAACGTTTTTATGTATATAAATGACTGATAGCTTTAAATGTGGATTTAACAGAATTCCAAACAAACTTGGTGCCTTACCCTCGCATTCACTTTCCTCTAGTAACTTACGCCCCTGTGATCTCTTCAGAAAAAGCATATCATGAACAAATATCTGTTTCCGAAATAACAAATGCGTGTTTTGAACCAGCCAATCAAGTAAGAAGTGAAAAGACTATTATTGAATTTTGAAATATAATTCGTTTTTTTTTTTTACACGTAAATATAGATTCCTTCCACAGCTTTACATTGTGACTTTAAAATAGAATTAGTTAGATTTCATAACAGTATTGGATATAGCCGAATAGTTAAAATTAGAGTAAGTTAAGAAAAATTAGGAAAATATATGGGATAGTCTCATTTTCTCACCACTTATTCTGAAGATAGTTTTGTATTTCCTATTGAAAATAGTTTTTTTGAAAGTATTTTAGTAGCGCCCCCATCCCCCCACCTTTTTCCTTTTTTTTATGAGAACCTAGTTTGCTGAATAAATTACTTAACTTATAGTACGTTTATCTCTTATAATTCTTTTGCTTCTAATGATCTGTTTGTAATAGAATTCTTACTTAAATATTAGCTTCTTGCATTTGCAGTTTTGGCCTATTTAAATGTACTTTCAAAGTTGTAAAAGTTGCAAATACTTGTTAAGAGTGACTTCAACAGTTGTGCTCATTTTTGACATTTTATTAATTTTCTCCATAATTAGATATATACCTACTAGTGTGTAATGTAAGAAAGAAAGGAAAAAGCAATATACTTGATAGTTAACTTTCTAACATTTCTTTGAAAAATCTATCTGACAAGTTTAGGCAAGTTTTATCAAAACTTTTGTAAATAGTCAGATGATGATTAATTTTAATTGTGCCAATTTCAAACTCAAATATTGTAAGAGTTTTAATATTGCCGTTTCCCTTTTGAAGACTAGCATTCACTTCCGTCACTTCACTTAGTTTATATTATGGATGTATTATTACAAATTTAAATGTTTTGCTTCATTTATTTGCAGATGGTAAAATGTGATCCAAGACACGGAAAATATATGGCATGCTGTCTTCTCTATCGTGGCGATGTTGTTCCTAAAGATGTGAACGCCGCTATTGCAGCTATTAAAACAAAACGCTCTATTCAGTTTGTAGATTGGTGTCCAACTGGGTTTAAGGTATTTTTTTCTATTAATTTTTTAACATGTTCAATAATTTTGCATATGCTACACTTGAGAATACAGGAGAATTGGCAATTGATACCATTTTCAGTGAGAAATTGCTTATAATTAGTTTGCTATTTGGGGTATTTTCTGATGATGAAATACTTCCAAGTATATTTCTAGTGAAAATTTAATATTGAAAGTTAATGTTACGGGGTAATATTTGAAAGTAGAATTTAAAATGTTTTATCAATGAATCCTCTCAACAAGCTTCAAAGTAATAAATCTTTATAAATACATAATATTTACACCTGTTCATTACATCAGCTGTGCAGTTTGTGTTACATGAGGCTTATATTTAAAACTCCCAAAGGTAAAAATTAAAATTTCCCTCAATGGAGATATCTAAGTAAAACACGCTTATAATATATAAAATTTGGTGAAATCTGTTAATTAATTATACATTCTTTCCTCGAGGGAAATAAAATTAAAAAGTTTTGAGAAATGATAATAATAAATACATTCAATAACTTCATTAAGTAGTGAAGTGGGACGAAATACTGAGACAAGACCAAGATCTGGAAATATCTGGGAGGAAGTGAAGGAAATAGCATCGGGAAATATCCAGGTCAGCAATGTTTCAAAATAGCAACATTTCAACAATTTGGCTTTGTCAAAGGTGAACCATGTCAAGGTGCAGGGTAAATTTAAAAGGTTGTGAGGGGGACCGACAACTTTAGAGCGTCTGGTTAGAGCACTCCGTCCAGAGGTTCTAGTCCCTCCATCAAGGTGGGAGCCCCCAATGGATCTTTTTGTTCTAGATAGTTTAAATAATCGGTAGAACATCTTTTGCTTGATAGTTTCCAATCGATTATGCGATGTTTTAACTTCCACTAAATCGAGTGTTAACATCGTCTTTCTAATCGTTGTGCTCTGTTGAACTTTAGTCATTAAAAAATATAAAGTCGAAAAGAAAATCAGGATTACTATAAAATTAACATTCCAGATATAGTCTTAGTAAGTTTCAGAGCCACCTGTACGAGAACTTCTTATTTCTTATGAAGTAAGGCAGCTAACGTATTTGTATTATGAAACTGGTATTATTCTATTGGGGGATTGTGTTAAACAGGTTATTAAGTTTATCTCGCCAAGTTTTGTTGTGATAGGGGGTTATCCTCTGAAGTGGTGTCGCCCCCATTTAGCGCCAAGTCAAAATTCCGCCCTGAAAACTCAAAAACCTTAATGTTTGCCTTATCGACGGGTTAAAATTTCGGCGACTGTGCAGCTATATGATTAACGTAATCAATCGGTCGTAGACGTTAGATTACTGGCTTCCCCTCTGCCCTCCAGTCCCGTAGCTGGAGCGCTGCCCTCGCCTAAAAAATAAACTGAATCGCAGAATCGAAATTTCGGAAGACAGGATTCACGAGTTAGAGTCGGAGACGCGAGTATGGAGTGTGGATTCGGCGTCGGAATCAGGGACCGGTGGCCAGAAGGGGGTCCTTCGAAAAAAAGAAGAAGAGTGCAGGTATGCAACATAATGGAGATGCAAAACAAAAGAAGAAGGGAAGAGAGGGAGTGCGAGAAAAAGATGAGTATAGGATTAGTCTGATGAAGGACTTCAAGTCGGCACTCGGCACGTGTTGAAGCCGGTGCCGTGCCGATGTTACGTAAAAATTCGTATTAATAATCAAATGACGTTCCTCATAACTGCTTCTGGTCTCTGAGACATGTACATGTTGTGCAAGGTGCGAGCATCAGCATAATGATAAGTTCCTTTTCTAAATGTTGAAACGACTGACATTTCATATTACAAATCTCAATTTCATTGTTTATCAAACGTTAACGTAATATAAATTTTTTTTCTCTCAATGAATATTTTGCATTTTTGTTTTGCTATTTTTTATTTATTATAAATCATCAATTTACATTTACTCTACCCTGTTAATTTTTTGTTTTTATTAATTTATTTTTCTAACTTATTGTTTTATAATGTTATTTACATATTTATTACTTTCTATTTAGCTTTGTTATATAATTTTTTTTTATTTTTATTTTTGTCTTTATTTTTTATTTTTTATTAAATTTATTTTTTCAGCCTACTGCAAATTATTCGGGTTGGGATATATGATAGTCTAAGGGAGAGGTTATGATTGATTTTGGGTTAAATATTACTATGGTAAGTAGAATAAGAATGCTTTGTTAATCGGTTGAGGCATTATAGTCTTCATTGTAGTATATAAGTTAGACAGGGTTAGGGATTGGGGTAAATGATTTTGTCTAAATATACCATGTTAATGTAAGTTTTTAACTCTGAAATGTTAGAGATATTTGCTCCGAAAAATAGTTATATATGTTTGTGAGGGCTTTTTTTATCATTGGCCTATGTGTAGTTGTACTTTTTACTGTTCGTGTAAGTATGGTGGAACTTGTTTAATGTTACGGTAGTTATGTACATCGTGCTTTAATTGGTATGTTAGCGGTTGTCGTTGTACATTATTATCAGTGTCTTAGTCGGGTGTTGCATGTTATTGGCTTTGTAAATCGGTGAATGACATTGTTAACGGTTAGCATTGAGTAATTCGTGTGGTGGTGTCGTGTGTGTGGTGTGTGTGTGTGTGTGTGTTGTGTGTCCTGTTATTCTTCCATGTTCATGTACAATTATAGTTAGTAGAAACGAAAAAATCCTTTTGTCAAAATATACTATGTTATGTAAATATTAACATTGATATTTAAGATATACTTGAAAAAGTTGGATATGGTTTATCGTTTTGTTATGCTATGTTATGCCTAACTTGTACTGTTGTAAAGGGTGGAAGATTGTTTAATGTGAGCGAGTTTAATTCGTGCTAATGTATGTAGGTGTTTTGCGTGTGACATTCCAGTTTTCTTAGTTCAGTTATGCCTGATGTTATGCTTTATTAATGTGAAAACTTTTGGAGTTTAGTTAGCATAAAAATACGAATGAAGTTCTGCACGGTGTGGTGTGGGTCGATTTATTCATCAAATACAATACCCATTTAGCCAGTTCAGGATATGAATAAATTGCTTGTGTTAAATAACTACTATGGTAACGTAAAATTAACATTGATATGTTATATAGTATATGCGTTGAAAAAAGGGTGGAAATTAGGTTAACGTAGCTTTGTGCTATGCTATGTTAGTTAACCTGTTAAACTGTTATGTTAGAGTGTAGAACTTTGTTTATATATTAGCAGTTTATTTCGTGCTTAAGGTGTTTTAGGTTTGTCGTTGTACATTTAATATTTAGTTCAGTGATCTATGCTAGCGAGCTTTATCGGTGTGAAACTTTGTTTCCGCGCTTAGCATAAAGTTAGTGATCAGTGTAGATAAGAACTGATTTTTTATGTTTATGTTTATTTCAAAAAATGTATAACTCGAGATGTGACTTGGAAACAAAGATTTGCAATAGATCACAGGATTGTCGAGTTAGGGTGGGGGGTGAAGTGGGAAGTAGGAGTGGTTTGATTTACTGGAATTAGCTTTTTTACTGCGTTAATAGGTGTGTAAGTGCAAATTTCTTCTTGTATAAACATTAAAAGTGCAATAGCAAGAATTTTAGTAACAACAAAAGTTTTAAGCAAATAAATTAAAAATAGAGAATAAAGAATAATAATAATGATTGTGAAAATAAATTAAAATAAATTGAAAAAAAATGTCAAACACGAAGAATATACATTCTGAATGAGAAACCCTTTACAATAATAGAAACACAAGAAATTTGCATATTAGTGACGTTTGAAGGTAAAAGAAAAACGATATTTTGAAAATAGAAACGGATTATCTTTGTCGTGTGTTTGGTGTGCGTGTGGTGTGTGGTGTGTGTGTGGTGTTTGTAAATGTTGTGAGTGTGTGTGTGTGTGTGTGCCGTGTGTGTGTGTGGATGTTCACAACTCAATTAGTTATATTTCAACAGTTCGGTTAGGATACCAATAAAGTCTTTGGTTAATATTACTATGTTAATTGTAATACATTAACATGAGGTATGTTACAGATATGCTTTTTGAAAAGTGGTGAGTTAGGATTGCATGGTTTATGTGTATATTTACGATTTACTATGGAAATTTTTTTCAAAGAACTTATTTCTGTTATGTTATATCAAAATAGACTTGAATCAATAGATCAATAAGATCCAATAATGGGTGTGGGTAGAGTGGGTGGGTGGTTGATTTTATGAATTTTAAATGAAACTTTAAAAGTGGAAAGACATTTTGGTAAAGTTCACTTTTTTTTTACTTTTATAACATTGAAAAGCATAAAATTTGTTTAGGTCCAAACAAGAATAATTTAATAGCAAATTAAGCAAAAGATTATAATATATATGAGTTTTGTGTGTTATTATTATAATCATAAAATAAGCCTTTAGTGTACAATAGATCAATGTTCACTTAATCCAAATTTTGGATCAATAGATCGGATTTGACATATCATCAATGCCGAGGGGAGTGGGTGGGTGGGTTGGATTTAGGATTTTCTGATTTAACTTGCTTTTAAAGGTTTGCGCATAACGTTGGAGGTGATCCCTCTAAAAACAAGAAAATAATGAATTTCCATTAAAAATTTGAAAGTCTTAAGGGAGTTAACAATTCAAAAATAAAAAAAAAATTTAAATTATCTCTTTAAATTAATATTCTTAAAGAAATTATTTGTGCTAATCGAAAAAATAAAATTGAAATACAAGTAAGAAAAAAAAATTTAAGTTCAAAAACTATGTTTAAAGATAAGAAATTAAACACATAAAGTATAGATGTAAAATAAAACATAGAATAAGTAAGTTAAAAAATAAAAATAAAAAAATAAAAAAATGAGAAAAAAAATTTTTTAAATTATAAAACTTTTAAAATTAGTGAATTTTAATATATTATTTTAAAAGTTAGGAAACCTTTTTACATCCTGGTAAATGAAACGCTCTAACTAAGAATAAAACTGAAATATACATTAAATTCAAATAAAGCCATCCAAAGTTTATAATGTAAATAACACAAAAAAAAGATATAAATCAGAAAAATAAATTATAAATAAAAAATAAAAAAAAAAAAAAAAAAAAAAAATAAAAAATTTGTGATAAAAATAAATAAATTATCAAAGAAAAAATGTTACTAAAAGGAAAAAATTAAATTAGAAATTATATAAAACTAAAAACAAAATTAAACAAAGAAGATCGTGTAGAAATTAAACTTATAAATATAAAAATATCAACAAATATATTGCGATGTTCATTTAGAAAATGCTTATCAACATTGTAGTTTAACGTTTATAAAACACTAAGAGATTTAAATATAGAAATGTCAGTCTTCAACGCATTTAGAAAGGGGTTTTTCTTTGCAGTGAGTGCTATGCACATGACGGCATGTACAATGTTAGAAACAGAAGCAAGTTATGTGAACGAAGTAAATATTGTATTATGAACGACAGTGTTATCTAAGCTCGGCCACGGCACGGCTCCAGCACCGGTGCCAGTGCCGACTCTGAAATCTGTCTCAGACTCATCCTGACCTCATGGCCTTGCTTCTTATCCTCCTGTCTTGCTTTCTTCTCTGTTTTGCATATCCAATGCTTTTTTTTTTCAGAAGGACCCCCTCTGGGGGGTCCCTGGAATCCGACGCCGAATCCGACTCCAACTCCGTCTCCGACTCCGAATCCGAATCCGAATCCTTTTTCCAAATTTCAGTCTTCTGCGATCATTTTAATTTTTAGCGGGAGGCAGTGCGCTCCCTACGGAACGCAGAGTAAGTAACTCTCGTATCGTCGAGATTACGTCATCATGATATGCCATCGAACATCCAAATTTTACACCCGATACGAATTTAAGCCTATACATGGTTTCAAGGGTGAATTGACCTTGGTCGGCTAAGGGGGTCAGCACCCACTTAGGGTACCCCTATCGACACCAAAACTCGGCGGTATCAGTGTAACCCTCCAATAGAATATATACCAAGTTTCATAACGATACGTTAACTCATTCATAGAAAAAAAAAGGTCTCCGACGAGATGGCTCTGAAACTACAACGATTAATCGAATGTTAATTATAGTAATTATTTTTTCTTTCGATTATTTTTTTAATGTTATAAAAGTCAACCCCGAGCACGTAGAAAGACGATGTAAACATTCATCGATATAGGGGTAAAAATCATCGATAAATCGATTGAGACAATAAAACTGGATCTAACCCGAGTCATTTAAAACCGTCTAGTTGAAACAGAAATAGCCACATCTACGCGGGGGCTCGCCTCCCTTCTAGGGGAGCTAAATCGTGCCTGTAAAACGGTCTTCCAGATACCTGTTAAATTCCGGTCTCACCAAACCTTAAAAGAACCGCGACCTTGATAACGTCCAAGCTTGATGAAAAAGTCCAATATTGTTCTGCATGAAATGTTGCTTTTGCAACATTTATGGCGAACATCTGCCGGTTGCAATTCCGGATTTCAGTTTAGGTCTGTCAGTTGTCCACCCTATACTATCTAATCTTATGTTTTTTGGATACAGAGCGGAGGACTCCATTTTTATTTTCATGGCGCCGTCATCCCTACCACGCGAGATTCTCTTCCCCAACCCTCTTCCCTGCCTTAGAAAGAGGGAAGCGTTCACCTTCGATTAATTTGTTAATATGAGCTAGCGCTTTGATTAGCAATAAAGAGTCATATAAGTTGAAATATATTATTTGGAAGTGTTTTTGCTTCAAATTATAATAATGTGCCTTTCCTCTTTGACTTAACTGGACGACGATTTTTGAATTCTATGCTCGGGCATTTGGTATATACGGTTCAGCATCCCCCGAATGCTTGAAATTAGAATTGCATTCCTGATGTTGGCACAGTGGGTGAATTGAGGGATGGTTTGAAGTAGACTGTTGCTGGTTTTGATGTTTTCTAGAACTTGTTCGGTCGGCTCCGGCGTGAGTGCTGACCTGGACGCTACTTTATTCCTTTCAGTACACATATTGACTTGAGAGTAGAACCTTTTTTTTGTGATTATATGGGTCGCCAGATGGTAAACGGTAACTAATGGAACAAAGTCTTACTTGACTCTAGTGTGAAAATCAAATCTTTTGTTATGTTTTCTCTCTCAATTATCGTCGCCTCATCATTTTGAATGCCTTGTGAAGTGCATTGTCTGACAGATACTAAGTACTCTCCTAGAAGTGGTTCCAGATGAATATGTTTTGTCTATTGATTGTATTGAAGTGCTTCCTGATATTATGATGATATATATCCATATGGTTGGGTGCTAGCAGTGGAGTAATAGTTAGGTGTAGAATATAGATGTTGTTATGTGTGGGCTTGATTAGAACATTTATTATCATTTAGACGCTGCCGGGCACAGTACAGTACAAATTGCATTAGTTATTTCATCGCTCTTAATCAATAATTTGCAAGATGTTTATTCTCAGTCCGCTTTCATAAGGTTTCCGCCCCCCCCCCCCCCCCCAATAAATATTGTTCAAAAAACTGTAAGATTGTGGACAATTAAACGTTCTGACCTATTTCATTGGTCTCTGAGTTCGTTCTTTGAATTCATGTTCGATTAGTAACTAAATTAGCCGACAAAGCACCTACATTTGTGAAAGAAGAATTCCGTCGGACTGTTTGTTTGAGAATGATCAATACCTGTTCTAACTATGAAGAATATCAGTTGTAATGCCCTGGATGTTTGTGTCATTCACGTTCAAGAAAACGAACAGAGCTTCTTCATATTGGCACACAGCCAATCGTCTCGTGAAATCGGTGATCATCTGGAAATAAGTTTCCCATTTCTCCAACTATTTCATTGATACATCACTGAGGATAGCTTCACTTCCGTATCTGGGACGCTCAGCTGAGAGGTTAGGAGGATACAACAGGACGATAAAAAATTGTGGATTTTGAGTATCCTTGTCTACGACACGATTAGTAAGAGAGAACGAAGAAACTGCTGTTTGAATATCTGACCATTCGTCTGTAAAAAAAGCTAACTTAGATCATTGTTTGATAGAGGTTATTAATTTTCAAGCTATTGTTTTAACCGTCCACCGTGCCTAAACGGAAGCACGACTGATTCGCGAGCGTTATAAAACCAACGATGGCCCTTCGTCCGGATCCTGGATTGGTAGCAATGTACTGCAGGAGAAGTGTATCTCTTTCTTGAATATGGCTTACCCGTCAGTTTGAACATTTTTATTTGAAAAAAAAAATATTTCTTACAAAATAGTGATCAGCAGCCATGTTTTACATCTAATTTTGAGAAGGAAATATTGGTTATTTTCTTAGAATTACAAACCTGACAAGAATGCATGAACGTGAGAAAAACGGGAAGATCCTCCATATATATCGTCTCTTTTCTGAAAAATTTCATTACTCGTTTTACCTTTGAGCTTTTCTGGTTTTTACGCTTTTCATATCTTTGTATTTTCAATACAAGTTTCAAGTGTAATCTGCTTCATTCTTAAAGTTGGTATTGAAAGAACCTTTCCTCTATATTTACTCATTTTCCTTTCAACATGTTTCCTTGAGTTTGTCTGCTTCGACTGGTATTAGCCTTTTTCCTTTTGCCACGAAGAATTCTTACGATTGGAAGAGATGATACAGTTACAAAGTGGTCATTATCTTGCAAACGTAAGAATATAACTACTTGCAAAGTAAAAGCATCATTTGGAATGTGAATATCTTACGATTGGCAGAGATAAACCCTTGCAATGTCATTAGATGCAAATCAGAAGTTATCCTAACCACATGGAATGAGGATTTGACATTGTGCAGTTTGCTTCACAGTTGATCTCGAGCGCGATGTTCTCACAATGTACTAATCTGAATGTAACTCAGATTTATTGCCCACCCAGCCTACACAGTCCCGGTAGTTAGTCAAGTTCATTTCTGGTGCAAATAATCACTATAGTTGCTATATTTTCTAGCCCAAGTCTCATCGGAACTTTCGCAGCGTATGCCTCCCCGCAATGTGTCATGTGCGAGTTCGAATACGATAACCTCTTTTTCTAATTATTTGCGAATTTGCGACGGCGTTCTATTGCTAATATTGAATACATGTCAATATTCGATCCAGTATATGATATATATATATAATATTATAATATATATATATATATTATATATATATAATATAATATATAATATATATATATATATATATATATATAATGTGAAATATTTTGTAGAAACCTGTACTATGACTTTAAAGATGTTATTAACCAAACCTTAACTAACCTAACCTAACGCTAACTTAACTAACCTAACACAATCTAAACTAACCTAAGCACCATATATAATATTCCTAAATTAAATTTTCATTTAGTATAGCTCAGTTTGTGATTAGGAAACTTAGGAGGTTCTTGGTTTTCTACGGCTTATCCTTGGAGGTGGTTGACTATAATCCTCAATAGTCAACAGTAACAGTTTCTTCATAAAATTGCCTCCATATATCTATATTATTTTATATATATTAAATATATTATATATAATATAATATTATAAGTATATATGATACTAATATATATATTAATATATAATTATATGATATATATATATAATATAGTCAGTGGCGCTTTTGAAGGGTAGGCTTAGAGTAGGCAAACCGCCTAATTTGCCTTAAGTGCACCCACAAAGAGAATATTTAAAAAGTTACGATATATATTTATACATATATACTTATTATAGTATATTATTATATATATGATATATACTATATATATATGATATAATATTATATATAATATTATATATATTATATTATATATAATATATATATACATATATATATATATAGTATATATATATACGTAATATATATATATATATATATATATATATATATATTAATAATATCATATATAGTAGTTATATATTATATAATAATATATCTGATCTCATTCGAAGGCTAGATGATAAGCCGGCGACGTAATTTTCAACTTGATCCCCTTTTTTCTTAATATTAGCGATTGGAGGCAAATGTTATTTCTCTGAGTCAAAAAAATAAATTCCGTTTTCTTTAGCTCTAGGCAACTCTCTGTAATTGCCTGCCGACTCAATTTGCATCATTAAAAAAAAAATCCCAAAAAAGAAATAAAAATTGTCTCCGAAGTAAATAAAATGGTAAGTACAAAAAAATATAATTTTCATCTATATATATATAAGTATAGATATATATAACTATAATATAGATATATATAGTATATATATTATGATTATATATATATATATAGATATATATATAATATAAATATATTGTTATATGTATATTATAGATAGTATATAGTAGTAGTATATATAGATAATATATATATATATATATTATATATATATATATATAATATAGTTATATATTATATGCTATATATATAATATATATATTGTATATATATTATATATATATGATACTAAAAAGTATACTATAATAATTTATAATATAATATAGTATAAATATATATATATAGTATATATAGGTAGTATATATATATAAGATATATAAAATATTATATATATTATATATTAGATATATATATAGTATTAATATATAGTATTATTATAGGCAACGTTAAAAATAAAAAATTATTTAGATAAAATATATTAAGTAATTATATTTAGTAATATATAATTATTATAAATGTATATATATAAACTAATATATAAATATTAATATATATACTATATTGTATATATATATATATAGAGAATTAATAGAGAATAATAATATATAATATATATAATATATATATAATAATATAGGTAATATAGTAAATATATATATATATATATTATAATGACGTAAAGTATATATATTAGAGTTGATGTAATATAGCGGCTAGGGTAGGGTAGTTATAGTAATATGTAGGGTGGATGCCTAAACTCCAAGGGTGGGATTTGGGACCACGGAGGCCGCCAAACTGGATGTAGTTATAATATATATATATAGGATTATAGGAAGATATAATAGTATATATTATAGTATCATATATATAATATATATAGTAGTATAGGAGTAAATGGAGCGGACTAGCTATAGACTAGCGGACTAAAGAGCGGAAGTGCCCACCTCTGATAGTTTGTATCTTCGTATAAGTAAAATTAATAGATACTTGATATAAGTATAATTAATAGATCCTTGAATGAGAAAAGAGAAAGAATTTATTATGTAAGTAGGCAGAAAAGTGAAAGAGAAGACATAACACAAGCTTATAAGCAATAGAGAAACTTTATAAAGATAATGCAAATTGAAGATAAAGAAAAAATTTAAAGTAAAATAATTTACAATTTCAAATAATAAGTTTTAAAAATCTGACAGTCAAAGATAGCTCGTCCAAGTTTGCGAAAGACGCAACTCAATATAAGGGAAAAATTATGGATAGTTATTATAAAGTTATGTCTGCTATGTTTTGATCGATCCA
>JABUQX010050150.1:7500-12500 GCA_015478945.1 Trachelipus rathkii
CAAATTATTTTGAATATTTTCCCCAACGAGGAAGAACCTACTAGGGAAGTAATTATCCGGCTATCCGGCCGGTACCGGATAGTTCCAAATAACTTACGGCCGGAATGGGCCGGATACCGGATAGTTGCCGGATATCCGGCCAGGAGAGTTTGGAGAGAGTTGGTGAGAGGAAAAGCCCCTGGATCCACCTTTTTAAAGGAGACGCTGTATGAATGGAGCGACACCAGTGTGGAACCATTTTTCCATAGCAGGGGACGAACATACTGCCTACATAAGAAACAAGAAACGAATGGTAGCGTGAAGAAAATCAGTACAAAAAAGAAACTCCAAGAGATATTAAGACACACGCCAGCAGGTTTTTGAGTTGTGGTGGTTCGAGATGATGAATTTGTAGTTGTGTGGAAGATTGTCAAGTAAATAAAGATTGAAGGAACTGATGTCATTGATGCATTAAGAAACGACCTAGTTCTTCAAGTGTCATAGAAATTTCGACAAAGGTTAAGGTTAATTGCTCTAAGAATAATAACCATTTCTGCCAGCAAAGCTTCCCTATTAATCCACTATCATACGCCTCGTTTTGCAAAGTATTGCTTGTTTTTGATTTTCATATTTGTATCTGACACGCGGCTTGTTTTCTTCTTGAACAAAATGCAAAATTTATGTTGGCCTTTCAAAGAAATTGCTTGAAGAATTTTTCAGTCCATCTTTAGCCGAAATTGTTTTTTTATAAAACAAGCATATATTTAAATATCTGAACCGCAATTTAACATAATGGGAAGAGTGAAAGAGAGAAAAAAGATAGTATATATGTAAATATGAAACCTTTGATATTTTTCATACATAATTGATATTTGATACTAATCATCATGGCTAATGTAAAAAAAGTATTTTATTTTCGATTCAATAGAGGAAATTACCTTGAAGTTTCATCAATATCGGACAAATTAAATCAAGTATGATGGATAATGGAAAAGACATATGATTGATCTGTTGAACATATTAAAACCAACTGACATTTTTTGGGTTTTAAATTGTTTTCTAAGTCTTTAATGTTAGTTAACTACCTTGCGTAATAAATGGTTTTGATTGTTATCGGAAAGGCTTTCTGGAGGAGGAAATGGCCATGTGTCGAGTGGGTCTTTAGACAGTTTCCAGTGACTGAGGATATTTTTACGAGACAGATTTCAGAAAGAAGAAACGGAGGAGAGTTCGTGGGAAAAAAGAAGATGAATTCATGACAACCGTTCTAAATGATAAATATTAATATGAAGGAGAAGAAGAAACATGTAGGAGAGTTTCGTGTTGAAAAAAGAAGATGATTTCAATGGAAGAACCGATACGATGGAAGAAGAATATCGGATGGAATGAGTTCGTGGGAAAAAGAAGAATGAATATGAATTCATGGAACATCCGTTCGATCAAGAAAGAAACGGAAGGAAGTCTGTGGAAAAAGAAAGATGAATTCATGCAAAACCGTCGAGATACTTTTAATGACTCCAAAAACACCAATAAGTAATTCAGGACACGAAATTGATGATAAACTAAAACATCCTATTTAATATAGACATGCAAAATAACTATTCAATAACAATGGAACGTACAGTATAGTATATGTATAGTAAATCATATATATATGGGAATTACATTATAGCTCTCTTATATACCTATACCTACCCTATACTAAGTATATTACTCATATATAGCTAATATACTAACATATATATAATAGTATTAACTCGAGGCGACTCCTGCCACTCGTGCTACTCGTCTCAGCACGAGAATTACCAATAAAACGATCTAGTATTTGCAAAATTTCGTGATTTACGTATAAAATTCTTCTTATTTTGGCGAAGTGGTCAAATAAATAATGAAATCTAATTATGACAAAATTAAACGAAAAAAGTAGGAGGTTAAGATAAACGCTTTATAACTCATTAAAAATCGCGGCAGTTCAGGTCCCCGAGTCACTCGGATGCGGAGACTGAATCTGGAATTTAGAGATTTTAACTATTAGAAGTAATCCTTGGAAATACGACTACAGAAACGTAGAAAAAGACAAAACGGTTAGAAGAAGAAACTCTCTATTTAAAATATGAAGGTATAGTATATATTTTTATGTTATATATTATATAGTATATTGTGATAATATAATAATAAGTATAAATTATATATAGTATATATAGTTAGTGATTCTAACAATAAATATGAATGCTGATAAGCAGGATCCCATATCTCATATTTATATATGCTGACCCCGAACCCCTCGTTCAACTATATTACTATTTACGTCTCAATACTGATACTTTCCCTCAGTGCTTGAAGCACGCACAGTCAAACCTGTCCCGAAAAAAAGGAAGCCGCTGCTCTGTTCCTTCTAACTATCACCCTATACATCCATGTATTTCTATCTAACACTTTGAACGCTTAGTAACGGCTCATGTCTAGATCATCTGGGTCTCATTTCACTTCTTTCCGATCGATCTCTACCTCTTCGTCTCTCTAAAACACATGAGTTTAAAACAAAAAATTGTAGATCAAGGGCAAATTATTATATATTTGTAAAAATAAAACAAAAAAAAAGAAACACTCTGTAGCAACATTAAATAAAACAAAATTAGTTAGCATACCTATAAATTCCATTCTAGCATACATTCTCTTTTTATTCTCTTCGAGTTTGTCACGTTTCTCTTGTGCCTATTTTTCCTTTTTAGCAAGTGTCTAGTTTCATGCAGGGGTGCATACTTTTCTTCCTTTCTGTATTTGAGCTAATAGGAATAATTTATCTTCTATGAATTTTATGACGTTAAAGGCATTTTCATTTGCAATATCAAAAAGATTATATAATTTATCTGCGAATTCAAAAACTTTCTGCTTGTTTACCTGTAGTTCGCTTTGATATCTTTTGTAGGTCTCTCCATATATTATATACAGTAGTTTTATTAGTTTCTCAATATAGTGTTGTTCTCCTCGAATGGGAATATGAGTTTTTAACCAATAAATTGTTGCCACTTTAATAACAAATCTAGCATTGTCATATAATTTTATTTTCACTTTGCGCATGTTATAAAACAATATGCTAAAAACTTGTCTGTTAGATGGTAGTTTACTACCTATAATTTGGTCAGTCATATTTCCAATCAAGTATATATTATCGGCCTCTTGAAGACAAAGATGACTTAAAAAAGCAGACATATTGACATTAAATTAAGACAGGAAAGTGTCTGTGCGTCTGACACACACTCAACCAATGCATAGACCAAATTGTAAATCTGAGATACGAGGATGAGTTTAGTTTCACTGCTTCGAAGGATGGTGTTAATGCGTGCATGCGCAATTTGCGCTGAAATAATTTATTTGCTATTAAACATTTACAAAATTAAATAAATATTTATTCAAATAAGCATGTTAGTTATAACGTTTTCTGAAACAAAAGCAACAGAAACCATTAGAAACATGATAGATAGCCTATAAATGCCAACTTTGGAGCTTTTGTGGCACCATTTAATGTTATTTGATTGGATAATTATTTTAATCTTAAACATGGAGCAATAGATGAACTGATTTTGGGGGTGAGACAGCAAATAATAATAATTTATATGTTTTCCATTATAATAAGGGCCACCCTAATATATATATATATATATATATATATATATATATATATATATATATATATATATATATATATATATATATATATATATATATATATATATATATATATATATATATATATAAATATATATATATATATATAAATATATATATATATATATATATATATATATATATATATATATATATATATATATATATATATATATATATATATATATATATATATATATATATATATATATATATATATATATATATATATATATATACACACAGTAGCACTGCAATAATGGGCTACTCTCGTTTAACGGCGTTTCACAATAACAGCGCTCTTAACTACTCAGTGTTGTGCGGAAGGAAACGAACGAACAGACGCTATCGTCAAACTGCTTTGCAGCGTTCTGCATTTATCTAGCAATTTTCCGACCTTTATACTGAATAACATTTAAATTAAGTCAAACTTTGAAAGATTGTCAAAAGTTAATAGTCATAACGAATGCCATTGCATGTTATAAGCAACTTCTACTCGAGAAGAAGTGGCACTCAATGAGACAGACTTCTTTGTTGTCATTCTTCAATAGAGTACCATCGCAACCTACCACAGAAACGTCTTTCCTTCAATCAATCTCAGATTCTACACCAGCTACATCACTATCACCATCTGCAAAGCGAAGGCGGTTGTTTTAGATTCAGATGTTGACGATTAGCTATCCATTGTACGGTCGGACGAAGAAGTGGCATCCTCAAATTTAAAATATTTGTATTTAAAATTTTATATTTCTATTTCTTTTCAATTTTGAATCATGTATTGTACATACTAAATATATATATTTAAAGGTAAACAATGTGTAAATTTCCCTTTCTATCATTGTTAGTGTATTGCACACTTAATATATATTAGTACGTAGATTTGTGTGCAGGCGCTCGTAACAAAAAATGCCATAATTCGCTTACCCACGTTTTTCACTTGACGGCGAGGGCCGGTCCCAATTACGCCGTTATTGCGAGGTGCTACTATATATATATATATATATATATATATATATATATATATATATATATATATATATATATATATATATATATATATATATATATATATATATATATATAACTTGCTATTAGGTATTAGCAGACCATTGTAGAGATCCTGCGCTTCTCATAAGGAAACAGATGATTCAGTCCTTGTCATCGATTGTAGAAAGATACCCTGGAAATGAGGCATCAGCTAAAATATGGGTTTCTGCAGTTTTGCCACTTATCCTTGATCCTGAAATCAAAGTTCAAGAAAAAGTAGTAGAGGTGAGCAATTGCTAAAATAAGAAATTATGATGTAAGTTATTTTGTAAGTTTGTTAATATTAAATGAATATGTTAGTATGG
>JABUQX010050150.1:17500-32500 GCA_015478945.1 Trachelipus rathkii
TCTTGGAGAATCCTGGAATTTTTGGGCATTATAATATGCTAAATCAAGAAAAGGTGGAATAATGAGGATCACTCGCATTGCGTCATTTATTTCAGCACATCGCCTAGTGAATTCAGAAAACCGTTGAGCAAACTCTTCATTCGAAAAGGTAAAGTCTGCCACGGTTCCCCAATACTCCTGACGATAGTCCTCATGAGCGATTACCCTGCGTTTTCGATACGCCTCGGTAATAACAATATATACCAGCATGTGTGTGTAGGTTGAATCGACTATTTCTGGTATTTTGTCTTGTAGCTGGTGCAATTTTATCCCTGGGAACGAATGAAACACTACTTCCGCTCCCGGCACCAAATCAGGAGTGAAGGCTTCCTCCATTTCTCTGACCCATGAGTGGCCCGCTACAAGAATCTGTAACAATATAGTTTACAATAATATAACGATATAACAAAAATAAATATACATACATACATATATATATATGTATACATATATATATATATGCTCACACACATACAAGCCTTAATAGGTTTGATAACCTTTTTTTCTTTAGATAAAGTTATACACGTTATTTGGCGATTAAATAAATTACTTACTTCTTTTTACGACGTTCCAATAAATACGGAAAAACAATGGGCAACTCTTGGCATGCTCCTCTCGATCGCGTATGCGGTCGCAAATTATTAGATACCGATGGCGGCATCCATACAGGCAAGGATTGTACTTGATCTTCAAAACCCAAAAAGGGTGGACTTTGTGAAAAGGATGATTCCTGATTTTCACAAATTAATTCTTCGTCAGCTGTTGCTGCATTAACTCCATCTCCTGTAATTGATACTATCGGAGTGGAAAACCTATTCATGGCTTTCACTAAATCTTGGTTGAAGGGAACATACGGAGGATTGATCGGGGATGGCAGGACCATTGCTTGGCTCATCTCCCAACGTCTCTCCGCCTCCTCTAACAACTCAGACGTGTCCCACATCAAGTATGAATTAACTTCTTCCTCTTCACTCGCTACTTCATCCGGAGTCTGAGGTACATCTTCTTTTTCATCATTCTCACCAGAATCAGTTTTACTGTGGTGAAATTTTACAGTGGTGAAATTTGTCAATACTTCATTCATGGCATTTTGTATAGTCGATATAGTTTTCAATTTGTTGGCAATGTCCTCCATTTGGTTTGGATCCATCAAGAAACCCTCAAAGATCGATTCTTCGTCTTCATCTTCGTCTTCACCTAACCCGTCTGCAATACCTTCAACATTATTCGATTCACAACTACTAATTATTTCCTCAGCTTCCGGAAACATAAATGGTTCCGGTTCCTCTTCGTCATCCTCCATAGAGTATTTCTGAAAGATCGGATCATTCAACAGGTAATCTGGTGGAGTTTTCCAAGGACGTAATTGTCGATGGTGGGCGCGATACTCTCGCCCATTTTTCAAAGATTTTATAATATAGGTGACTTTATTTTGTTGGACTTGTATGATTTCATAAGGTCCATAATAACGTGGTCTAAATTTATTCAATGTTAAATCACCCGGAAGATGAATTTTAAGTCCTACTAACTGATATAGTTCGTAGGGAACGTACTTACTATGACCAGACTCCCAGCGATCTTCTATTTCTGGGAAAGGAAGACCTAGAGACAGTTCATGAGCCCTTTTCAGAATGTTTTCACATGGTGTTAAATCGGTTTCGGAATGTTTTGTGTGATTATATATTAATATTACTTGAGACAGATCATTGTCCCACGATGAAGGGCTAGTGATGGACATTCTTAAATATTGACTGAGGGTTCTATTTACTCTTTCCACCGCCCCGTTTGACGCCGGAGTGTATGGTGTTGTTAATACATGCCTAATGTGCTGCTGCCGTAATAGCTCCTCAAATTCTGGGCCAACAAACTCTCGTCCATTATCCGTCAGCAATCTTTCCGGTAATTTTGGGAGAAAAGACAAGATATTATGTTTAAATGCATTTGCAACTGTTGCGCTTTTCTTATTCTTTATTGGTACTGCTGACACCCACTTTGTGTAATGATCAACTAAGACAAGTGCATACTGATTACCTCTTGATGAACGGGGGAACTGAATCAAGTCCATTGCCACCAACTCAAAAGGCCGAGATGTAACAATTTTTATGGTAGGTGGGGCATGGATAATATTGGATATCTTGTAGGCCTGGCATTTATAGCAGGTAGTTGTTATATCTGAGCATATTATACTTATTTTTGGATGCCACATTCGCTGAATTAACAGAGAATACAACTTATGCTTCCCTATGTGGGCAAAAATCCAGTGTGCTTTAACAGCTACCTCAACCAAATAATGGTGAGGAACTATCAAAGCCCATACTCCATCAAGCATTTCTTTATACAAACAGTTGTTATGGAGACGAATATACTTTTGGGATCTCGCAAAAGGTTTCAAGGATCCATTGAATGGTAAATTCTTTACAATGGCATTTCTTAACTTACGTAATAAGGGATCATTATTCTGCACTTTATTGAAATCTGTATGACCCAAGTCCAAAGGATCCACTATGTCTTCTTCATTTAGCCTTATTTGACGAATCACGGGTACTTTCTCCACCTCCCCACCATTCCTTGGTGGAGGGGCTGTTTTGTTATCTATGTTGTTAAGCGACAAAGGTTTCCGCACTGTTGAGGGTTCCTGTGGTTCTTCCAAAGACTCATTTAAAAGATCGAATTCCTGGAACTCTGTAGTGACAATCATCTGAGTCGTTGGTCCTGGTTCAACACTAGTAATTCGTATAGGAACTAACAAATTATAGTGAATGCCTCCCAAACAAATGAGATGGCAAATACTTTGGCCCTCGGTGGTACCGAATATAAGGGGTTTAGTGTCACCATAATATACGTAAACCTGTACTTTATTCACTTCTGCAAACGCCTGTATAGCTTGTGTCAGCGGGAACTGTCCTATGTTTTTCATTAGCTGTAATGTCTTTGTAATATTTCTATTGTTCTTTCCGGTAGGTAGCCCGTATTTTTGGCGGTTATCCAGGAGTTCCTGGACAACAATTTCTCTCAATTTTCCATGTTGATCTGGTGATCCAGACAACCAGAAAGAGAATGCCTGAAATAACGAATCCCCGCCCCCAGGCAACTTCACTTCCGTAAACCCCTTTGGGATTGTATTCACTTTATCAGACTCTGCATTATCTTGTTTATCCAGGGGAATACCGATTGGTGATCTTGACAAGGCATCTGCCACTACATTCTCCTTACCAGGAATATATCTCAATTCATAGTCCACATCGTTCAACTCCTCAAGAGTACGTGCCACCCTTGGATTGACCAAAGGCATGTTGTGCAAGAACAACAAGGGCTTGTGGTCGGTATGGATGACCACTTTTATGCCATATAAGAAAGGTTTCAAGGCTCTGACCGCCCATCGAATGGCAGCTATCTCTCTCTCAGTGGTGCTATAACGCTGCTCTGCTTTTGAGAAAGTAGTGGAAATAAAAGCTATTGGCTTCTCCTCTCCAGATTGTTTCTGAGCCAGACATGCTCCTGCTCCGATGTCTGAAGCATCCACATATAACAACAACGGGACTGCTGGATCTGTTCGATCTGGATATGTTAATACTGGTGGTTCAATCAAAGACTTTTTCAGTTTTTCAAACGCCTTCTGACATGGTTCATTCCACTTAAGGGTTTTGCCACTTAATAATTCAAAGAGAGGCTTGGCGAACTCTGAACAATGGGGGATATGTCGCCGATAAAAATTAACCATGCCTAGAAACTGACGAAGCTGGCGAATGGTCTTAGGCGTAGGAAATTTCATAATCCCTTGTAGATTAGAGTCCAGGGGAATCATTCCTTGTTCTGAAATTTGATGTCCCAAGTATTGTACTTCTTTTCTTACCATATATGTTTTAGTTGGTTTGATTTTAAAACCTGTCTGCTGGAATGCCAGAAGTACTTTTTCCAAAATTTCTAGATGTTTTTCATATGTAGCACTTACGATGAGCACATCATCTAAGTACACCATGCACTCATTCCAAGGGATATGGGCGAGCGCATATCTCATGCCTCTCTGAAACGTGGCCGGACCGTTTTTGACACCAAAAGGCATTCGTAAAAATTCCCAATGTGACAGGGGGGTGGTGAAGGCGGTCTTCTCTATACTGGTTTCTTCCATCTCGACCTGATAATAGCCTTTCACCAGATCTATAGTGGTGAAATACTTCATCCCCTGCAAACTAAAGAGCATGTCTATAAGATTAGGGATAGGGAAACTATCTCCCTTTGTGATTTTATTGAGTTCCCTATAATCGATGCACAATCGTATTGATCCATCCGGCTTTCTTATTGGAACCACCGGAGCGGAGTAAGGAGATTTACTTCGTTGTATGATGCCTTCCTTCTCTAGTTGTTTACAATTAGCTTCTATTTCCTGTAAGATAGGTCCTTGAAGGCGCCTTACTGGTACCTGAACAGGATCATCTGTCAGTGTTTCAATCCGGTGTTTAATTACATCGGTACAGCCAACATCTGAATCTCCCAAACTCAAGACTGATGGAAACCGACTTAAGAGTCGGACCAATTGTTCTCGCTGCTCTTCAGTTATGTCTGACTCATGCACTCTGAAAGCTTGAAAAATTCCTTCCGTTGTCCACTCCTGCCGATCCTGTGGGTCATTTTCCGCTAACTCGACTAAATTAATGGAAGGATCAGGTATATTGGTTAACTCCAGATTTCCCATGATGGTGCCTTTTCTTAATTTCTTAGGTAATTCGCCATCATTTCGTGTTATTAACAATGTCTTATTCTCGTGGAATTGTACAATTGCATTCTCAAATGTAATATCTTTCGGCAGTCTTGAATTGGCCTCTATTATCCCTAGTTGTTCTGATTTTAGTCCTCGTCTCTTTTTCCATTTCACTCTTAAACCAAGCTAACATTTTCCTCTTTACCTCATCATATTCAAATGTTGTTCGAGCTATTATTTTATATACATCCAAAGCTGCTCCATCTAAGTGGTTTCCCAAAAGGGGTACCATACCTTCTGGAGAACCTGGATATTTAGCCAAGCAATATACTTCATAACGTTGAAAGAATTGCACCATTGTTTCTCCGGTTTCCAGTCTATATTTTCCTGGAGGAATGACGCTATGTGGTTTTCTGTCCCTAGACATATTTTGCATCATGTTTGCCATTGATTGAATCAATTGAGTGTTTTGCTGCATTAGTTCCTTAAAAGTTGGTGCATCCATGGATAGATTTTGTGGATCTTGCACCAGATTCGGTATTTGATCTGGATCAGTGTTTTGTGAACCAGTTTGCGAACCATTAGTGGTTTGAGTGGTTTGAGAATTCATCCCAGAAATAGGACTCTTTTCCTCTACCAAAGAATTCATATCATCAGGCATGATGGTGAGTTTATAATGAAATAAACGAATAAGGGTTACTCCCTTGAATCAGAAAAAGAAGAGTGACAGAACACTCAGCAGCAGAGGTAGATATTCAAAAAGAACAACTACGCTCTGCTACCAAATTATGTAACAAGTTTTGAGTTACAATGAGAAAGACAAGTCCAGTACTCACTTTGTTAATAAAGGAAGTCTGGCTCATCTATAGAGAGGTGCGGATTGCAAAGTGATCTTCTTCCGCACTTTCTCCTGTGACAGATGTCGTGACGGATCTTGTCTCCAATGGATATTTTATTTTTGTGAGTTGTCCCTCAAGAACGACCACAACTACTGCTGAGAATTGAAGTCACAATTAATAATAGAAAATAGAAGGATTAAATAACGATTAAGGCTGCATCCACAAACAGAAAAAACACTCACCATCAATGATGACACCACATGCTTTAACGTTTTGGCAAATTAGATAAGAAAAAGTGCAGCTATGCAATTGGCTTGGCAAACACTAAAGTGCATAAAAAGAAAGCGTTTTTATTTTTATTGTTATCTTATCTTTTAGTTAAATATTTAGGTTAGTTTAATTAGTAATGGGTTAATACATAATAATGGTAATAATAATAATAATAATAATAATAATAATAATAATAATAATAATAATAATAATAATCATAAATAATAATAATAATAATAATAATAATAATAATAATAATAAATAAAAATGATAATAATAATAATAAATAAATGATAATAATAAATAATAAATAAATTACCAAATGCTCAAATAATAATTACATAAATTTTTTTACAGTGGGCAACTCAACCTTGTTGCCCGTAGTCAATTATGACTCAAAAATTATATACAAGTCAAGAAAAGTAAATCTTGCTATTGGCCAAGCGGTCAATATAGAACAAACCCAATAAGGGTTAAAGTAAGAGTTCTTAATAAATGGTTACAGAAAGAGGCTCACCTTAGATGGCTGTGCCATTAGTAAATTAATTGAGTTGTTATGTGGTGGGACACAATTAAATTGGGACTCTTTCAAATTTTTACAAACTCTGAGATATTTGTTTTTGGGATGTTTGAGTCATTATTTTTCTTTTCTTTACTTTTCTTCGTCCCGTGGGTGGTTCTAATCCCTTGGATCCCTTGGGTTGTTATAGTCGTTGATTTTAATAAAAAATAATTTACTATCTTCTGATCATCATATATTTATAGTTCATAATAAAAATTCTTTAGGCCTCATGACAATCAGAAAAATTGGAATGATATTAATGAAATTAAGTTTCAACACTTACCCGGTAATCCGGGAGAAATCAATCTTCCTGATCTTCTTTGTATATTAATCTATTCCTACACTCTACACTCTGATGTGATGATTCAGTCAACAACAATTTATATTACAACCTGGGGGGGAAGAGTTAAGAAGAGAAACGTAACATCATTTCAATATATATATATATATATATATATATATATAATATATATATATATTTATATATATATATATATATATATATATATATATATATATATATATATATATGAGTGGAATGAATATGAATTTTTATATTCATGAATATGATTTCCGGCTAGAGACTGTGCGTATTGGGCGTGGAAAAATTCTCATTCTCCTATCACACTCTACGCTAATTTTTTCATTCAGCTAGAAATCGTTGCAGGGATATTCTTTGACGAGCAAAGCGGGCTTTCAACAAATGAAGTGCGCTAACCTCCTACAAACAAATCTTTGGCCTCTTGCCAAAAACATTTCTAACAACTTCTATAAAATCTACTTTCATAATTAAAAAAACAACGCAAGACGCCCATTTTCTATAGGCTTTAAGCGATTTTTTGCTATAGATCAGGGGTGTCAAACTCATTTACCCTGGAGTGCCACACTGACTACAAAACAGTCCTCGTGGGCAGCATATATATATATATATATATATATATATATATATATATATATATATATATATATATATATATATATATATATATATATATTTATATATATATACCGATATACTTTATATTCATAAATAATAATTTAATATATATAGATATATATATATCCATATATAACTACTCTACATATATATATATATATATATATATATATATATATATATATATATATATATATATATATATATATATACTTTCTCTCTTATATAAATATATAAAATAATAATAATAATAATAATAAATAATAATAATAATAATAATAATAATAATAATAAATAATAATAATAAAAATAATAATTAATAATAAAATAATAATAATAATAATAATAATAATAATAATAATAATAATAATAATAATAATAATAATAATAATAATAATAATAATAATAATAATAATAATAATAATAATAATAATAATAATAATAATAATAATAATAATAATAATAATAATAATAATAATAATAATAATAATAATAATAATAATAATAATAATAATAATAATAATAATAATAATATATTAATATTAATAATAATAAAAAATATATATATATATATATATATATATATATATATATATATATATATATATATATATATATATATATATATATATATATATATATATATATATATATATATATATATATATATATATATATAGTGAGCATGTTGTTTGTAAAATTGCACGCGAACCATTTAACAATAACTTTTAAATATTGGTACAATTTTAAAGACATTATATTATATACACAATATTATAAAGTAATTTAATAAGTAAAATGTTCTTTATATTTTCGATTTTGATGTATTATTATAATTCTGTTGGAAGAGAATATGAACGATTAAAAAAATTTAAGATTTAAAAAATGCTCTAGATTTCCGGTAAAGGTATAGCACAAGATTCCATATATTTTCTGAAAAAATTCTAAGTCTAAAATCAATATATCAATATGTATATATAATAATAATAATAATAATAATAATAATAATAATAATAATAATAATAATAATAATAATAATAATAATAATAATAATAATAATAATAATATATAATATAATGTAATATAATATAATAGTAATATATCAACCTATATATACATATCGATATATTGATTTTGGACTTAGAATTTTTTCAGAAAATATGTGGAGTCCTGTGCTATACCTTTACCTAGATTTCCCAAATGAGAAAATCGATGGTCTTGCCGAGATACATCGTACTTTAGTCCATGATAATATATTTATAAATTGAAAAGTCCCTCTAAAGTTGGAAAAACTTGAAAAAATTACAGTTGACCGTTGCATACTAGTAAATGCAAAATATATATTTATTTTTGTTTTATTATTTAATTTATTTATTAATTATCGTTATAAATTATATGAACCTTTATGTACTAGTGAGTTTGAGTGGTTGTAGTTCATGATAAAAATATTCTTAGTAATTAAGATATTAAAATATGCTGGAAAATATTTAAGTTGACTATTGCAAATTTTTTAATGTGATATATTTGTTTTATTTTATTTTATTTTATTTTAATGTCATCAGTGTAAATTTGAATATTCGTGTACTATTATTGAGAGTTGAGTGCGTTTAGTTCATGATAATATTCCTAGAAATTGAAATGTGCTTCAAATATTTTGTTGGCTGTTGCAAATTTGTAAATTGAAGTTTAATAAAAACAGTAATAGTTTTGCTGAGGTGAATAAACTTTCCGTAACTATTACATTAAAACTATAAACATATAATTTACAAAAATGGTATAAAAAAATTCTTTGAAGTTTTTTTTACCGATTAGCCTATAATTTAAATTTATATTTTCAATAAAAATATTAAAAAAATGCTAGGAAAAATGTAACTTTTTGGCTTTTTTTCGTTCATGTAGGGATGAAGAATGACGGTCGAAATGCATTTCAACCTATCGATACATCGATATTTATTAATTATCGATATTATAATTGTTTTATCGGTAATTGTTACCCAGAGGGTTGTCACCCCCGATTTTTATGAAAATCACGGGATATGCTCTAAAAATAGTAAGAGAATATTGAAAACAAAATCATCTCTTAGGAAAAAGTTAACCTCAAAAGTTGTAAAAAACCCATAGGATTTGTTATTAGCAAAAATTTTTTTTTTTTGAAAATCATAGGATATACTCTAAAAAAATAATAATGAAGAGAATAGTGAAAGCTGAAAATCTGGCAGTCTCTTTGGAAAAAAAATTCTACAGCCTCTGAAAAGTTAAAAAAAAATTACCACATGAACTTTCTTATAATAGACCTCATTTTTCGTTTTAGAGACCATCCTAGTTCAGATTAGCAATCAGATTATTCAATTCCACATAGATTTTCTCTGTATACCTAACAAAACTTATCATAACCTGACTTAGAGGGCCTGAAATGAGACAACCTGGATCGATCAATATGAAAAGTCTATGGGATTTTTAGCAACTTTGAGGGGCAGCACACACAAAGGAAGCGACAATTTCGTTCAATATTCATTATTATTACAAGTCTCTGTGTTCATAAATCGGAGGTAACCACTGAATAACAATGCCGTTTTATCAGCGATTTTATTTTAAAAAAATATACGTAAAAAATTAAAAATATTTAAATTAAAATAAAGAATTTGGAAAATAATATATATATATATTTAGATATATATATAACACATATATATATATATATATATATATATATATATATATATATATATATATATATATATATCTATATATATATATGCTATATATATATATATATATATATATATATATATATATATATATATATATATCCTATATATATATATATATATATATATATATATATATATATATATATATATATATACTATATATATATATATATATATATATATATATATATATATATCTCTCTCTATATATATATATATATATATATAGATATATATATATATATATATGTGTTCATTAATAATAATTTTGAAGAGATTTGGAAAATATTTGATGCTCTTAGAAGAATATTACTCAATAAATAATATTATTATTTAACAATTACATTCTTTCCTTTTTCAATTCGTTTGATATATCAAATTTAGAATATTTTTATGTAGCTCGGAAAAATTATAATTTGACCTCAATTTTAATTTAAAATCATAGTAAATACCACAAAAAAAAAAATTGATTATATTTAGGTATGTTAATATTTTACATCAATTTATAACAAAGGAGTAATGGATTAAATATATTTTTTTTATTTTGTTTTGATTTAACCCTCTAATATTTAGTGTAAATTTACAGCTAACCCAACCCCGGTTTTTTCTGATTTTTGGCCGGGGCCCAGTCAGTTCTAAACCCAGGTTCACATCAGCAGTGTTAAATTACTGTGGGGGTTATTTTTGAAATACCTATCTTTTCGTTGAATTTGCAGTTGTTTATATATATACATACAATATGTTCCCAATTTATAAAGTATTTTCACTCTCATGGTACCCAGTTTGTATCATGGTATTGGAAGGCCAAGGTGGGTCGTCGTAGTTTCTGTTCATTAGCAATTATATTCTGCAGGAACATTCAGCCTTTTACTTTTGGTGTTAAGCGGCATTAGCGTGGTGGGTAAACACTTACGGACATTTAGCTGAGCCCAGGTTCATCAACTGGTGTAAGTATGTAGGGGTTATTTTGAATATATATATATATTCTATATATATATATATATATATACTATATATATATATATATATATATATATATATATATATATATATATATATATATATATATATATATATATATATATATATATTGAAGGTTTTAAATTCTAGTTGAGTAACCTCAACAATAATAAAGATTATTAGATGTTGAAGTGAGTGTTGTCACGATAAAGAGGCATTCTTCCCAAAGCTTTGCCGGATTCCCTCGGTGGTGCCAACAGCCTCACCACTGTTCCCCAGGCTCCCCGTGACAATGGGCACTCCCGCTCTCAGGCCTGAGACGTTGGTTAGTAAGAAACTAGTAGTGTCAGGTGAGAAGCTAGTGTGCATGATAAGGCCACTGAAGGGCTTCAAACCACGCTGTGTACTCTTATGGCAGGACATGGATCACTTGGCTGCAGAATGTAGGTTGAAGCCAGAAATTACAGTACAGGCGTTACAGGATGACCAAACAGAGTAGCGCCCAACAGAAGAAACTTTGATGGTTGATAGGTGTTCATGGTCACTCCGGTGGTCACCAATTTGAAGGGAGGTTAAATTCTGGTTGGATAACCACCTTCCAATAATAAATTATTAGATGTTGAAGAGTGACGTTGTGCGATAATATGGCGTTTCTTCCCGAAAGCTGCCCAGGATTAGTTGGTGGTGCTGGCAGACTCCCTGCACCAGGCAGCCACAATATATATATATATATATATATATATATATATATATATATATATATATATATATATATATATATATATATATATATATATATATATATATATATATATATATAGTGGCGTGCAGTGACCCATTATGCCGGTCATGCAATAATATATATATATATATATATATATATATATATATATATATATATATATATATATATATATATATATATATATATATATATATATATATATATATATATATATATATATATATATATATATATATATATTTAGATTATTATTATGTACCTACCTTATTTGAATATATAATCCATCCTCCTTTCCTTTTTTATGAATTCTTTTATAATTCCTTAAAATCTTCTGAATTTCTTAACTTCAAGAGAAGGTTCCTTTCTATTGACATCATTGAAATACTTGACAATCGAGTTTCACTTGTTGTATTCCTCTGATATACTTTAATTCTTTTCAATGCAGAAAAGCTTCTTTCTACTGTTGCTGTTGTAGATGGTATCATAGCAATGAGCTGGCAAAGTTTAAAAAATTCAGGCATAACTTCATAAAGTTCATTGTCTTGGAAGTGTTTTATTAGTTGTACAATACTTTTATTTCTAAAATCATCCGAAGAATTCACAACTATCAATTCGTTCTGCAGTCGAATTTTGTCAAAATGGCTTCCGTAAATTATGCTTAGAGACTCGAAAGGTTTCTTAGGAAAATCTTTTGTGTATTGTTTAAAATTATGACTGTTTAATATTTCTATTAAAACAAGATCTTCCAGAGATTTAAATCTGACTCTTAGTTGATTCACAACTGTTTGAATGATGTTATTATATAGATTTCTATAGTAATCATGATGTTTTTCTGATGGAAAATTTCCTTTAACATTGTCATATATTTTAGAGAAAAGATCTTGTTTTTCCTCAATCAATTTAGTAGTTTTCCTAACTTCATTAGCACAATAAGTAATATCCAAACTTTTTGACTGAAGGACAGTAAAGGAAAATATTTCACTAAATGCTTCAAGTAGAAAAATAAATTTAAAATCACCTAATTTGTGCTTGAATCCAATTGCGGAATTGATAGTTATTCCATCCCATTTCTCTACATTATCAATTATTTCATCAAATAACTCAATCAATAAAGATCTATTTTCTTTGGCAATATGAACTAAGCGAGAACTGTAATTCCATCTAGTTGGTGTGGTTTTTGGAAACCTTCTTTTAACTATAGCATCAAGTGCACTTGTCCTTTTAGGCGATTTAGCGAAAAAAACTTCCTAAACCACTTAAAACCGTGAAAAATAACTTACATTCCTTAATACTTCCACATGCTTGAGATAAAACTAAATTCAACACATGTGCACAACAATGTACAAAAACTACAGATGGATACTTTTCCTTTACCTTACTTTGTAAACCATGAAGATGGCCTGACATGGTAGCAGCTCCATCATAGGTTTGAGAAATTAATTTACTTTCACCTTTAATATTTTCTATGCAGCGAAAAACATGTTGAGCTAAAGCATCTGCCGAGCGGTCAAGACTTACGTCTGTAAAACCAAGGAATCTTTCTACTATTTCGTTTTCTTTTGTAAGGTATCATAAAACAGTAGATAACTGTGAAATATTTGATACGTCTGATGTCTCGTCTAAGAGAATTGCAATGAATTTTGCATCAGAAATTTCAGAATGGATTTCCCTAAGAATTACATTTTGAATTGATTCAATTAAATCATTTTGAATTCTGTTCGAAACTCCAGAGAAAATTGTCGCTGTTGATAGGTGATTTGCTAATTTTTCATCATACCGGCTCATCAACTGCAGAAGTTCTACATAATTTCCTCGATTATTTGATTCATTTGTTTCATTATGGTCCCTAAAAGATAATTCTTGACAGCCTAGGAATATGACCGCATCTATTAACCTGCGAAGAATTTCTCTATTTCTAGCAACCTTTTCATTGTGTTGTTGGACATCAAATCTTTTTTGTTCATCCAACATAACATCCACACGTACATTACCGAATGATTTGAGGAATAAATATGACTTTATATGTCGCTGTGATCTTTCGTGCTTTTGCATGCTGATGTATAAATTATTTAAATCAGTGTATCCTCCCTCATTCCAAACAGATTTTTCTGATGAAAAAAATCAAACAAGGCCAACAAAAAAGTCTATTTAATTTTGAACTCCCAGTCAACCATTTCTTTTTCTCATAATGACATTCTTGAAAATGTCTTACAAAAGTTTTTCCTTTGGTTTTTAGGTCTGGTAATGATGGAGTTAATCTTCCATTTTTAATAATTAAATTTTTTTCTTCAAAGCTTCTCATACTAAATCTTGTTTTTAAAAGATCTTCAATAACACATTCTGCGGCATCCATTACTCTTATGTTTTTTACAGTGCACACTATAATTTCTTAAGGAAAGGATTTCGTAAAACTTTTAAAAATTTCGACACCAAAAAAAATGTAACTAAGCTCACCATTCACCAAGCTCTGAAGAAGACTAAAGTCTTAGTCACTGCTTAGTAATGCCGTTTCAGCCGTTAACTTTGAAATAAAAATTTCGCTGTGAGCAAAATCACATTTTCCCCTTTTTTCACTATTTTTTTATTTATTTATTATTTTTTCCCTCAAAATAATTATCCAATATTCCAACTGATTTAATTGTAAAGTTATAAATGAATTTGAGTAAGAAAAATATATAGTTGTCCCATAATTTATTAGATACGAAAATGATAACTTTGTACGTTTGGCAGGGTTTTATCTTTTTTCCATTCTTAAGCATTTTCAGCATAAATTATTAACATCAGCTTTGTTATTATTATTATTATTATTATTATTATTATATATATATATATATATATATATATATATATATATATATATATATATATATATATATATATATATATATATATATATAAATATAATTTATATAAATATTGTTATATACTACTAACTATATATATATATATACTATATATATATATATATGAGGACGATGCTGAAATACGTTGAGTATACGAGTGGAAAATCTGGGTGTCATGCTATTGGAGTACAGCTTTTGTTCGTCATTGTATTAATAATAGGAAATTTACCCGTAAACGCGGTCGCTGAGGGAGATATTTTTAAATGCTACTCAATGAGAAACTGTCATGCTAGCATTTGTTTAATAGAAGTGTTGAATATTGAAGAATTTTAAAATGAATTTAAGATTTTAACACCAAAACTTGGCGTAATTTTGTTTCCTGTTCTTTATTATTA
>JABUQX010050150.1:37500-40000 GCA_015478945.1 Trachelipus rathkii
ATATATATTATTATATATATATATATATATATATATATATTATTATATATATATATATATATATTATATAAAATTATATATATATATATATATATATATATGTTATATAGCAGTAGTGTTAGCATATATATATATATATATATATATATATATATATATATATATATATATATATATATATATATATATATATATTTACAGTTTACGGATGGTTTGATATTTAGGCGCATTAAGAGGTTCAATAATTTGGCGATGAGCCCAGAAGAAAAACTTCCCTGGAAAATTTTGGATGTCATCACCAAGCTTTCATATCATAAGTTTTTCAACAAAGTTTTGATGCTCTGGTCCAAAGGTGAATACCAGGCAAGGTAACTTGATGTGTTCTTTTATATATCTATTTCACTAACATTTCATACCAGATACAGGCAGGGAAATGGAATCTGCAATATGCAACTCTGGTCCAGCAATATTTCCTGAATATAAGTTGTAGACATAAAATTTTGTCTTGTAATGACCTCTCATTATATAAACAAACTTGATCTCTCATTCAATACTTAAAAACTTTATTGTTTCAGTTAAAAAGAAAAAAAGCTTGCTTTTTTTTATTGTTGTATATACAGCTATGAAATGTAATTACACAATTTAGTTGCAGTTAAAAGCACCCAGCTTGAAAATATAAAGATATACTGTATATATATATAAAATATATATATATATATATATATATATATATATATATATATATATATATATATATATATATATATATATATATGTTATATATATTATATTTAATATATATATATATATATATATATATATATATATATATATATATAGTATATATATATATATATATATATATATATATATATATATATATATATATATATATATATATATATATATATATATATATATATATATATATATATATATATATATATATATATATCGTATATATATATATATATATATATATATATATATATATGCATATATATATATATATATAGTATATATATATATATATATATATATATATATATATATAAAGGTTAAGAATGAGAATAAGTGGGAACCTGCTCAAAATAATGAATAGGATGGTGCTTGTAACTGATGAAATGGATGTGAGGAGTGTGGAAAGACCACTTCGAAAATCTGTATAATATTAGCATTTGAAGAGATAAAGATTGTGTGTGTGAGTTTGATGGTGCAAGAAGGAATAGGTATTGGGATGAGTTTATTAGCAAGGAGGAGGTAATGGGTAGAGTGGAAAAGTTGAAGAATGGTAAAACGCTGCAGGTATAGATGAAATTATTGGTGAAATGATCAAGAACGGAGGCGATATGGTTGATTGGATCTGGAAGTTGTGTAATAAAAGCCGTCATAGTATAGTCTGAGGGATTGAGGAGATCAGTAATAGTACCCTTATATAAGGGTAAGGGAGATAAAGGAACTGTAGAAATTATAGGGGAATTAATTAGTTTATTGAGTGTTGTAGGGAAGATATATGCTGGTATTTTGGTCGAAAGAGTGCGTCGAGTGACTGAAGGACTGATTGGTGAAGAACAAGGTGCGTTTAGAAGTGATAGATGATGTGTGGATCAAATCTTTACATTGAAGCAAATGATTGAGAAAATGAGGAAGAAGAATGATGAATTGTAGCTGAATAATGAGCTTCACAGGCGTATGATATGTTTAATAGGAAAGTCATGTAGTTACTATTTTGTGTTGGTGGAAGGCTTCTCAATGGAATCAAAAAAGTATGATACGATTAGTATGTAAGAATAAATAAATAAACAGATTGGGTGAGGCTGGGTTGTGTTATGTCTCCTTGGTTATTCAATTTGTATATGGATTGGGTTATGAAAGAATTAGAGATTTGGGTGGCAGGAAATGGTGTTAGAATGATAGAGAATGGAGATGGGTGGAGTGTTCCCCACCTATTACATGCGGATAATTTGGTTTTGTGTGGCGAATCTGAAGAGAGTTTAAGAGGATTAGAGAGATTTGGCAGGGTGTGTAAAAAGAGGGTTTGTTAAACGTAGATAAGAGGGCGGTTATGGTTTTGAGTGGAGACTGCAACTGTAAAGTTTTTTAGATGGTGAGCTCTGGTCAAGTGTCTGAGTTTAAATATTTAGGTATATGTTGATGAGAAGGGAACTGACGATGTAGAGTGTAGTAGGAAAGTTTTGAATGGCAGATGGCTGGTGTAATTAAATCGTTGGTGAATGTAAATGGACTAAGTCTTGAGTGTGCTAGAGTCTTACATGAGGGTATGTTGTTACCTGTGTTATTGTATAGTAGTGAGACTATGGTCTGGAATAAGAAGTATAGATCTAAAGTTCAATGTGCTCAGATGGACAATCTTAAGGGCGTGGTAGGTGTGAGAAGAATTGATAAAATGAGGAATGAACGTATTAGAGAGTTGTGTGGTGTGAAGAAAGGAGTAAATGAGAGAATAAATGAAAGTCTATTAAGATGGTTTGGTCATGGG
>JABUQX010050151.1:0-2500 GCA_015478945.1 Trachelipus rathkii
AATGCCCGATATATGAAAAATATCGATATAATTGGAATGATTTAGAAACTGAGGTCTTTTTGAATATCGACAGCTGTTGATACGCGATACCTTTGCTGTTCAAAAAGTTGTACAAGATTTAATTAAATGTTGGCATTTTAGTTGCTATACTTGTTTGTAATAAGCCATGATAAAATGTCATTGTGTTTGCAAATCGATATTGAAGCTGTTCTGGGACCTTACTATCAGTGAAGCCACACTCTATGCGAAAGTTAAAAGCAAGGAATCATTCTAATATTCCCTCTTCTTCTTGCACAGCTCCATCGTCAAAACTCTAAGCTACATAACAAATGCTGGATAATCTTTCCGGAATACGGCTATATAGGAGTTTGATGATATACCTACCAAGTTTGAAGTTTGTCCTAGTTGTATTAAATATTATTTAATGTTTGCGGGTCAAATGATGCTCGGTTTTAGAAAAGTAGGACAATACCGAAGCCCTCGTCGCAGCAGAAGCAGTCACGGGCTCAGGGGTCAGATCACGTTATAAATGCAATGTGAAAGATGCTCTGAATTAGGGATGCCTTAAAATGTATCGATATAATGTCAATATTATTTTTTAGATACTATGATAAATAATCGACTCTTTTTTCAGCAGATCATCCCGACCATAACGCCGATTAACTTGTTTTCTTCAGCGGTCGAATCATCGATATTTTTAATTTATGTATATAAATTTTGAAAAATTTTAATTAAGTGAAAGTCATGTTGCATATAGAGATAAAAAATTAATATTTTATAAAAAAATCCTTTGATTGGCTATACTACATCATATCTTTAAAAAGTGCACTATTTCGGAGGAGATACTGAATTATCTTGAAAAAGGACATGAGTTTAATAACCCGGATAAAGCTGAAGGGCCAATTATAGTTGGCGCAATCTTATGTTACTGTTTTTCTGACCATCTGTGTGTGTGTGAGTGTACCTTTCTTGGGAAAAGTTGCCTCCAAAACTTAAAACAAATTTATTATTTCTTCGTACGTAGCAAAAGTTTATTTTTATTATGATAAATATTTTTTAGTATTTATCGTGGTAAAAAAAAAATTGAAGGAAAATGACAAATATTTTTTACAAAATTTATTTAATAACGTTATGTTGGAAAATGCCATAAAGAGGACGGGGCAAATAACATTGAGATGTATAGAATTTGTTTATTTATGACAATCACAACGTTTCTTACATTCTGCGAGGCAAATGAGACGGGGCTCTCTTTCAAATACAGCAGTTGGAAATTTTAAATTTTGAAGAGCATATTCTCAATTTCCTCGATAATTTTCATATCTCTCCTACCTATTGTATGTTAATATATTAATTAATACTGTTAATAATATTCAAAATCCTAACGGTTTGTATAAATTTATTAAATTGTTAATTAGTCTGTAAATGTAATTTTAACTTACTACATTCTTATAACAGACTTTTGTGTGCAAAAGGAAGGTAATCATTTCAGTAATATCATATCCGCGTAAATATAAATACTTAATTATTATTCCAGAATTGAAATCTGAGTAAAAGAAGTGAACAAGGCAGAACTTTCTCTCTCTCGTCTCTCTTCTCTCTCTCTCTCCTCTCTCTATATATATATATATATATATATATATATATATTATATATATTATATATATAATATATATATATTATATATATATATATATATATATATATATATAATATATATAAATATATATAATATATATATAATATATATCTATTATATATATATATGATATATATATAAATATATATATATATTATATATATACTATATATATATATATATATAATATATATATCTTATGTGTGTGTGTGTGTGTGTGTGTGGTGTTGTTTGTGTGTGTGTGTGTGTGTGTGTGTGGTGTAACTATTTTAATAACCAAATATTGGAGAGAGGAGAAGCAAGCGGGTTTTGCGCTCTGGGGAACGGGAAGAATCTGATGATACGATCTAGGGTTTGCCTGCAAATGGGGAATAAGAGACCAGAATTCTGGAGATACAAATTGGCAAAATGAATTTAGTTCATAGTCTTTCATAACTACAAAATCAAAAACACCGCTCAATTCCATTTATTTCTTGATTTTGCCCCATAAAATTATGAAGGTTTACCCTAAAAACATTTAGAAAGTAAATATAATGGCTATATATAGTAGTGCTGTGATTAAGACGAGAGTTTTACGAAGCGCTAAATTTTTCCCCAAGATTTAGGAGAGGACGGGAAATAAGATTCACCAAATGAACTCATAAACTGAATTAATATATAAATGTAATTAAGAATTGGTTTTATACTCATTCCCGGCTGCACTGTGTAGGGTCACCGGAAACAAGTTTTCTACCATGGTTGATCTGAGTCAGGAATTTACTGCTCTGCATGGTATCCTATATAATGCCCCCGATGTTTGCTAATCGTCATTTCCTTATCTCTATAATCTACCTATTTCCTTGAAGATTCGAGGAACGACATTAG
>JABUQX010050151.1:12500-15000 GCA_015478945.1 Trachelipus rathkii
TAGAGAACAAAACAATCTGTACAATGTGAGTTTTTTCTCGTTCTTTTCTTTCACCTTTTAAAACGTATGACTAGTATTCCTCTTTTTAATTCACGGTACAAACTCTGATTTAAAATACTGATCAAAATAGAAAAAGTTCCTACAACGTTTTTGAACAAGATTAGTAACAGTCACAAATTTTTCAGAAAAAAAGCAGCCACGAACTTGTTGACAATTTTCAGGAATATATATTGGTTAACAGAATGACAGGAGGTAGGATCAATCTTAAAAGGTTATTTCTATAATTCTTTTTACTCTTTAAAATTGATATCTTTTAAATATTTTTGCAATAAATATGTTCTCAACATTTATTTTTGTTTCTGGATTTGGAAAATTACGCGTATATTTCTCCCCCAATATTTGCTCTTTTTTCCAATAAAAACCGCTTTTAAAACATTTAAGTAACACATACAAACTTGGTTATTGTAAGTCGATTAACTTAAACACTGACACCAAAAAAGTATATTCCACACGTATTATAAAAAATATTCAACTTCGCATTTTTTTAGGCTTGATCCTAGAAGGTTGTCATGTATTGGTGAGGTTGGGAGGAAGTGCGATATACGAAGAAAACGACAGAAAGGACAAGATAAAAAAGCGTCAGAGAGAATTTAAAGATGGCGTAAGAAAGGATCGGTAAACCGGGTGATTAGGCGCTCCTGGATTGAAGGTGAAAATGTTTGTTAGGAAATATGGCATGGTCTGATGACCCGTAACAATCAGTTGAATGTATGTAAATAAGTTTTTCGTCGTAATAAAAGTAGATTAGCGTGCTAGTGATGATCAGGACTGTGGAAATTTCTCTAAGGTGCAAAACATTTCTTAATCTTTTAAAAATATTTCTCATTGTCGAATACAATATCTAGGTTTTATGAATAATTGCTACTTGTTTAAAATAATAAAGTTAACTAACTCTTCAAATAGTAAATCGTCTGCTTTTGGGATGAGATGCAACCCATCATCGTAAGCATCCCACTGATAGAGCGATTCATGAAAGGTATCATTATTGCGTGTATTGTATGCTCTATGTAAGCTAGTGAATGTACCAAAAAAACAATGATTTCATTATTTATATGATGTTGTGTATCTTTCTCCAATATAATAACAGCAGCACGCTCATGGTGGTTCCAAACTTATATCAAGAATTTTTTATAAAAGGTAAATCTGCGAATGGAGCCTGTTTCCTTCTCATTTTGTTTTTGTCTTTACTGCCGTCTATTTCTCCTGATTAATTCTCTTTTCCTTACGTACGTGTTATATGTATATTTAGTTAGTATCGGCCGGATTTATGAAGTTATTATTATTATTATTGAGTTGCAATTTGCGCAATATATATATATGTATGAGTCATATTATGTGATTTATTATTGAATTAATGTGTATTCGTGGGGCGCACTGGATAATTTTTGTCTGTTAAATATAACCGATCAAGGGTAGAGCCGACATAGCTCGGGAGAGGTGGATGAAGCTGTGCTAAAGTGGCGAGCGAACTGTCTAGGTCCACTAAGTAAATGATCACTCTTGTACTTTAAGATTGCACAGGTGTTCGACTAGGTAAAAAGTGGACACTCGATAAAAGTCGCGCTGAGAAAGTTGTGATTTGCTCACTAGTGCGCTTACTTCGAGGTCCGTATGACAGGATGTGGAAGTGGATGGAGTGAAACCCTTGGATATGTAGTGCAATGAAAATGGCACTACGGTGCTAACTTTGCTTTGTTTAAATATCTTTTAACCTAAATAGGAATTAGTGCATAATTTAAAAACTAAATTGGTGAAAATTAATAAACGAAAATAGCTATATACGGAGAAGATATTTTCATTTGTAACCAAGACACTCGTCAAATTCAATAATACTCTTTTGAAAATGATTTTTATACCTTTTATTCCAGAACATAGCTTAAAAATGAAATAATTTTGTATTGCGATTAATACGATGGCGAATTTTTTAAATTTATTAACAATGATCGTTACATCTACGCTAGATTAAATTACCCTGTTTGAATTTACAATTGAAACACGGAGGTATTATATAATTTTGAAATTAATTAATTAATTGGGCAAATTTGCAACTGAAAAATCAGGAAAGGTTTTCAGCTCCTTTAAAGATGCAATAAATAATATATAAACTTTCTTCCATATTTTGCTTTCCCAAATATAAATTTGTTTTATTTAAAAAAAGATAAAAAAATTACATAAAGAAAATTTTAAGTTGCGTTGATTGTTAATTTTAAAAAAATTAAAAAACCCTCTTTATTCCCATAAATTCCCTTGCTCCATGACATATGTAAACTATTTTGGTTTTATCAGACAAGAGAATTCCAGATTCAAACGGCTCGCAAACGGGACCTCAGATGCCCTAAGCTACGACATGTTCTAATAATCATCTCAGATAATATGCAATCATTGGTAAATTAAGATATCAATCTCTAAATTGGTAAGAATGAATAAACTCCTTGGAAAG
>JABUQX010050151.1:20000-27500 GCA_015478945.1 Trachelipus rathkii
ATTAATGCAAGTAATTGTTATTAGTTGTAAACAATATTTTTTTACCAAATACTTTACCTTCTTGTGAAATTTTCTAAAGATGGATGTAAGCAAAATGGCATTAGTGATATGACCAATCGAAAGGGTTGAAACACTGCAACAGGAAGTGTTTAAGGGAGCAAGTAGTCCATATTCCCTCGCTCTGTATTCTCACAACACAAGAGGGCTAACGTAATCGTCCTCACACATCCTGTGTGGAGATTGGCAATTCGAAATTTGTTCGAAATTTCTACCTCATTTCCCGGCATTTTTGTCCTCTAAATGTCCTTCGCATACTGCCTTCTTCTACTTTCTAATTTGCATAGGTATAATTTACTCTCTTTAAGCATGCGCTTGCGCTCACCTGAAGTGTTAACACCAGAAGGTTTCTTTTTTTACAACCTTTAAATTCTCAGGATAAGAGGAGATAGTATTTGTTTTAAAAAATATCACTGTAGCATACTGTTCACTGACTGATGTAGAATTTATTAATCTGTTTATCCAAATTTTGTATATATAACTTTGTCAGCGAGTATGTCCAAAGTAATTTTTTGTTGATTTTTCTTTTTTATCAGTGAAAGTGTGCGTATTACTAAAGTAAGTCACACCACCATCATCATTTGCCTCCTTATCTTAATAGTTCAAAATCTGTTTTTAAAATATCTGGTTCGTAACCTAAAAGAAAGTTTTTTCTATAAATATAACATCTACATTCCTCACTGATAAACTGTCAATTCTTCATCTGTTGTTTTATTAATGGCACACTTTGTGTAGAAGTTACTTTTATAACTGTTATTCCTTTTTGTTTAATATCATTATATATATATATATATATAATATAATATATCATATAATATATATATATTATATATATATAATATAATATATATATATATATAATTATAATATATTATTATTTATATATAGTAATAATATATATATATATAATATATATATAGAATATATATATATATATATAATTATAATATATACATATATATATATATATATATATATTATAATATATATATATAATATATATATAAATATATATATAATATATAATATATATATATATATATATATAATATATTATTATATATATATTATATATATATATAATATTATATATATCATAGCATATATATAAGTTTCGTATATATATATACGCGTATATATATATATAATATTTATATATATAAGTATATATATATATATATATCTCTATATAATATATAATATATATATATATATTATACTACTATATATATATGTATATATATATATATATTAATACGGCTATAGATTATTATATATTATATAAGGTATATAATATATATGTCATTAAATATATAATATAGTTATATTATAGTGCTAGTATCGGGTTCGGAACCTTCGATGGTTGATTCTTTCTATGTGATTTTGTTAGGGTCTTGCTCGTAAGATTTATCATTATATATATATATATATAATAACTGAATTTAAAGTGTTAAATGGTCCATTTTAATTAATTTAAAGAGAACTGCTTTGGACTGAATTATAGTACAATAAAAAATAATTGACAGGTCAACAAATTTCATATTTTTTCCTGTTGTCTATGACTTGATACGTGTTTCTTATGTATTTCGTTGTGCTGAACTCAAAAATCGTATTGGTTTTTGTCTGTCAGGTAGAGTTTTGACACTATTTACATGTAAACAAGGGAAAAATTGCAAAAAAATAGACAATGATTTTCCCGCTTTAACAGACAGACAAAAACGGTTGAGGGTGCATAATAAGTACAGTATTAATTATTTGTAAATAGAACAAATGGTGGTGCTTTCTGCATATATACCTTGTGAAAATTTCAGCCCAAAAAAAACTACATAAGGAAGAAGCCTTATATACAAGTCAAGAAAAACTTTGTTCCCCAGCATAATAATATAATATAATATAAATACAACAGATTTCACATGCCCTGCCGTCACTGGTTCAGTTAAAAGGAAATGCATTAACGATATAAATTTCAGAAATTTGTCCTATTAGGAAAAAATAATGCTGTCCCGATGTTTTCCAGATTTAAAATAACTGTATCAGTCCGGTTGAAAGGAAATAATGCTGGCAGCTTGCCATCCCAAGGTAATAAATTGTGTCTCAGTTGAGCTGGAATTAAATGCTTGAACAATGTAATTAACGATAATAATATTTCTATAATGGTGTTGCGGTTCGCTTGGGGGAGAAACGTAAACGATGGTTTCGACTTGTTTTCCATGATTGTGAAAATCATTTGTTTGTTTAGTTAATGGACGTAAAGGTTAATAAATTTGGTGATGCCCTGTCGTTTTCACGATCTATAAAAATATGATTTTTAAATATGACACTAGCCCTAAAGGACATCGAGAATAAAATTTGGATGATGCCGTTAGTCATATTTCCAAGTATGGACACAATGAAAGATGCACGTTCAATTTGACCAGATATATACTCGATATTGGCGCTATTTAGTCCGCGGTGCATACCGATAATGAAAATAAAGCTGCCAATGTTGGCGCCGATTACGTCTCCAGATTCTTAGGGTTCTAATCTTCCATTATTTGAAGTAATTGTTTCTAATTCCGATACTGGTCGCGGGTCGGATCCATTATCTGCATGTTTCTGCGATACTCGTGCATTCAAATGAGGCCGATAATACCATACCGATATATTAAATAATATTCGAATATTAACTGAAAATAATGTGAGACTATCGAAATCACAGACATGTAAGGACTGGACGTGCTACAAATAACCGACAAGACTCTCGGAGCAAATTTATCGGTTCGATTCACATGCAATAATACATTACTATGACTAAATAAATACTAAGGTTGTCTACTTTAAAGAGACCCAGAATGGGAATCAAAAGATGGTTAAAGAGTGATTAAAGGATAGATACTAAACGAGCAAATTTTAAAGATCAAAGCTTTGCCGCAGACTCTTTCGAAAACTTTCCAAAAGATCAGCGCCTAAAGAAATAGATTCAGTCTGTCAATATAGCCCAGAGAAGCAAAGGAACAAGAAAGAATCAATGCAGAGAAAAAGAAAATCAGCCCAGACCATCTGTTTGAAGGGGGATTCAGGTAAGGAGAAAGAACTATATAACTTTAATTAGTATTCAAATGTTTTTAAATAATATAGACAGGGAATTGAGTGGACTGTGAATTAGAGGCTGAGGGAGTCTCAATTTAACTATTTAAAGAATAATTTTAACGAATACGTACTCCCAGAAGGAGAAAAGGTCAATGTCAATAAACAGGGACAAAACAGTTTACTAAGTAAGGCTGGGCCCAAACATGGGTCACAATTTTTAAGATTAAAAAGATGGTTGCTTCCAGATCCATAAGTTCAAAGAGAGACAAAAATCAGATCTTTATAAGAATAAGGATGTTAGAGATAAAATTGGATTTTGCAATTAACAAAGTAGTAAGAAAAGGGGACGGGCACAATATTGCCGTGCTGGTCTGAAATGAATATAAAAGATATAACAATCTTGAGCGGAAAGAGATTAACTTTTACAGAAGGTGAGGATAAAAATATAAGAAGTAAATTTAAGGCTGGCATTTTTTTCAAATTGCCAAAAAGACCGTGAAAAAGATAAGCTAGAAAGTTTATTGTACTTTTAAAGAAAAAGAGCCAATTGAATATTATAGAGAATATACTCTAAGCTTAAATTTGTTGAACGGACTTAAAGATTTGTTCACTTGACATTTTAAAGGCCTAAAGAATTTTGTCTAATGACAGTTTTAAAACTTGTCAATAACCTTATGACAAGTATTTTGATGTCTGGGCGAATATAAGGATATGGAGAGAAGGTGACTAGGGCAAAGGGTATGAAAGGGATTCTTAAGGAATTTAAAGTTTAAAGAAATAAGTCTAGTATACTATTCGGTATGCATCTCCAAGACAATCTTGGATTCGATTGAGAACGGCAGAATCTACTCAAGATTGCTATGGATAGAGCAGTGATCCCCAATCTTTTTTAAGTGGCGCACCCACAAGAATAAAAAATAGATTCCGTGCACCCCTATCCTTTCACAATATAAATATATATATATATATATATATACTATATAATAATTATATATATATATATATATATATTGGGGGGCGGTGATGGGGTGGTTGATGTGTATTGGTGTTGTATTGATACGTCTTTAGTAGGTGGTGTGGCTGGGTGAGGGTGAGGTTGAGTGTGTGGTGGGCTGTTTGGTATTTGTTATATATATATATATATAATATATATATACATATATAGTATATATATATGATATATTATATGGTTGGGTGTGGGGTGGTTGGTGGTTGGTTTTTATTTTAGGTGAGGTTGGTTTGTTGTTGATATACGTGTGTGTGGTTGTGTGAGGGTTAGGGTGTGTTGGTGTATGTGGTATGTTAGTGATGTGGAGTTATTGAGGGTTTAGTGAGTGAGTGTAGGTGGTTCTTAGTTTAGATTATTGTAGTGTGAGGGTTGTTGGTGGTTTGTTGTTTTATGATATAAAGTATATATAGTATATATATATAGACAGTTAAATGATTTAAATCTTTAAAAGAGACGGGAGTTTTTGAAAATAACTGTTCGATAATTAAAAATGCGTGAGAGAGCAATCTTAGCTCTGGTTCAATGGTTATTTTATTTATTTTTTTTTTTTTGTCTCAAAAATCTGTCATAGGCATTAAACGTTTGCTATCATAAAAAATGTTGACCCAAATGGATGCAAGGAATTAATTGCAGTTTTGTGCTAATTTAGGATATCAATTCTTCGATCCAGCCACAAATTTGTCTCTATATATGTGTTCTATTCATTTACATGAAAAGTATGTATCTTTAAAGTCACATGATATAATGTATCTTCTCTTATGTTCAATTCAGCTGTTCTGTAGATGTAATTAGTGAATGTTTGAGTTTATTGTATCATCATTGAATGATTGTGAGGACCCTTTCCAATTAGTTACTATGATGCAGGGTAATAAACAATTTATTTAATAAGACTTCTTCTCTCAATACTGTGTCAGGTGTGTGATAAAATGTCCTTTTTCTGACAATTTTTATTTCATTTTCTACAGTGTAAATCATTCAAGTGTGGAAACTTTCCAAACTTTCGAGCTTCGATTTTTTCCTTTCCCCACAAGTATTCCAGTTGGTCTCTCAAACAAGCCATGATAATTTTCTCACTCAGTTAGTTAAAGACATTTGGACCTTAGGTTTGAAGGAGACAATGTATTCAGTCGGTGAATCTTAATATATATCTCAAAAAATATGCTAGGACCAGATACGCAATGCTATATTGTGGTGATGTGCTGTTCTTCAGCCTCTCCAGACAACTTTTCGACTGCATAGCAAGGTTTTGCAAACTTTATAGTTCCTCTCTTTTTCCCTAAAAAGAAAATTTAAGTCATTTGAAAGCTCAGTAACTCTCGTAAGTAATTTTGCCTCTTGAACGGCACCCTTACTTCTGTGAAATTGGGTAAAACATAGCAATTTCAAGGTATTTTTTCCATTACGTTTTGTACGCGTCACCCCTGTATTATCGAGACGCCACCCAGTAAGGTTAAAAACCACTGGGAATAAGAGAATTGTACCGCAACTTCAATCCGCTCTATATTGTATTTAAAAAATGAAATGCGATATGTGAACACAACGCACACGCGATGATATATATTATATATATATATAAGTATACTATATATATATATAGTATAGTATATTGTATTATACTATAACTATATATGTATATTTAGGAAGTGTATGTATTATATAATATTATACTGATAGTATATATATAATAGCAATAGAATATAGTATAGGTAGTTATATTAGCTATATAGATCGTAGTAAGTTAATTAATATTATAAGGGATATCTATCATTTACCTCATCAATGTCCGAATCTTAGTTATAATAATATATATTATTATTTGAGGGTATAAATATTATATAATATGAATTAATTTAGAAAAAGTAAGTAAGTATATAATGATTATTTAATAAATATTTATATATATATAGGTATAGTATTGGTGATACAGATGCTATATATATATTATATAGATGTTATATATAGGGTATGTACCGCTAATTATTTATGATAACAGGTGTTATGGGGTCAGTGGTGTATAATATATATAGAAGTGACGGTAATTACATTATTATTTGGGTAGTACATGAGTATTAGTATTTGTTATAAGTACAGTAGGGTTATTGGTTATTATATTCATATCAAAGTATATATAAATGATTTATTTCGTATATTACTCTAGTATATATAATTCAGGATCGAGTGACTAGGGTGTTTGTGTGTGTTGGGGTTTGGATTGTTTTGGTTGTTCTGGTGCGGCGTCTACCGGTGTTTGTTTTTGTCTGTTGCTTTGTTTTTGTCTGGGTCTGGGTTATGGTGTCGTGTGGGTTGGTAGGTGATGTGGGTTAGTGGTGGTGAGTATATTATATTATGAGTATATATGCTATTAATATATAGTACTATATAAGGTCGTAAGCTATTTCCTATGAGCTTTATTAGGAGTATATTGATAACACTTGGAATAGAACATAGATCAGAAAAATTGGAAGAAACTGAAAACCAGCAAAGTAAAGAAAGGAAGTGCAAGAAAAAATATCAAAATAGTGGAAAATCTGAAAAAGCGGCTAGAGCGAATCTATTTTTAATTTATTACAGAATTTATTAAATTCAAGTCATTAAAAAATATTTAAAAATTTTATTTAATGTAAATTCATTCTCATATTCTAAAATTTGCAAAGGACTGTCTCTCCAAATTAGTGTATTAAAAAACAAAAAAGCTTGAAACCCTTTCCAAAGGCCAAAGTTTTACCAGCCGATGGAATGTTTGTTCAACTTTTTCATTTACTTTTAACGCTTCTCTTTCAATCATTAATTTTTTTTATATTTTAACTCGCAGAACAGATATTTAAAATTTGGGAGTCCAAGCTCTTCGTGAAACCTCATCCCTACCCTCTTGAAACTATCGCTGACCTCCGGCTACGGGGTCCGGTGCACTACAAGGTTAAGAAGCCTCAAAGACGAAAAAGATCCATTCTTTCCCACTAAAGGTTGTTTAATTCTGTGCAATACCTAGAAAAAAGTTTATATTATTTTAAAACAATAGTCCTAAAGATCATTAGTTCTCGACAGAAAGAAATTCTAGCTATAAAGCAAACTATAATATGGCTATAATTCCCTTATTTTTCATATAATCTATCTATATAACCTAACAACCTGTAGCCAGTTATTGGGAGGCGCACTAACTTTAATCAACACAAGTTTGGCAAGTCCTCTATCCCATATCCCAAGGTCATCTGTATTGTCTGGTGACTTGATGCAACAGTACTATTTATTTGCTACTAGATGAATAATTTGTTCCTCGTTATGAATGGCAAAATATTCGCATTACCTTACTATAGGCTTAAAAAACTTAAACTGATTGATTGTTACGAGAAAAAAAAACAAGCTTG
>JABUQX010050151.1:37500-40000 GCA_015478945.1 Trachelipus rathkii
ATATATATATATATATATATAATGTTTAAGAGTGAGAAGTTAAGTGAGCAAGACAATAAGGTTAAGTATGTAAGAGCGCTCGCTAGTAAATCGGTTGAATGTGAACAAGTTGATACTGAACAAATCTGGGGGCAAATGAAGGAAGCAATTGTTAGTAGTGCAAAGGAAGTGTGTGGATGTGCTAAAGTAGGAAGTAAGAATGTTAACAGCGAATGGTGGAATGAAGAGGTGATGAAAGCGGTTAAAGGTAAAAAAGAAGCGTGGTTGAATGTACTAAAAGCAAATGATGAAATTTCAAAAGAAAGATGCTTGGAATTATATAAGGAGGAAAAAAGAAATACTAAAAGGTGCATACGTAGGAGAAAACAAGAGGTAAATGAACAGTTTGGAAGGAGGATGAATGGGGACTTACAAGGGAATAGGAAGCTCTTCTGGAAGAAGCGCGAAAGGTTAAGAATGAGAATAAGGGGAATCTGCTTAGAATAATGAATAGGGATGGTGCTTTTGTAACTGATGAAATGGATGTGAGGGGAGTGTGGAAAGAACACTTTGAAAATCTGTATAATATTAACAGTAATGAAGAGGTGTTAGTGAATGTGTGTGGGTTTGATGGTGCAAGAAGGAATAGGTATTTTGGGGATGAGGTTATTAGTAAGGAGGAGGTAATGGGTAGAGTGAGAAAGTTGAAGAATGGTAAATCTGCAGGTATAAATGAAATTACTAGTGAAATGATCAAGAGCGGAGGCGAGATGGTGATTGATTGGATTTGGAATTGTGTAATAAAGCGTTTATGGAGGGTATAGTTCCAAGGGATTGGAGGAGAGCGGTAATGGTACCCTTATATAAGGGTAAGGGAGAAAAGGGGAACTGTAGAAATTATAGGGGAATAAGTTTATTGAGTGTTGTAGGGAAGGTATATGCTGGTATTTTGGTCGAAAGAGTGCGTCGAGTGACTGAGGGACTGATTGGTGAAGAACAAGGTGCGTTTAGGAGTGGTAGAGGATGTGTGGATCAAATCTTTACATTGAAACAAATGATTGAGAAAATGAGGGGAAGAAGAATAAATTATATTTAGGTTTTATGGATTTACAACAGGCGTATGATAGAGTTAATAGGGAAGCTTTATGGCAGGTATTAGTGATATATGGTGTTGGTGGTAGGCTTCTGAATGGAATCAAAAGTATGTATGACGATAGTGAAGCGTGTGAAGAATAAATGGTGTCAATGGTGATTGGTTTAGGATTAATAGAGGAGTGAGACCTAGGGTAGTTTTATGTCTCCTTGGGTATTTCAATTTGTATATGGATGGGTTATGAAAGAATTCGAGGTGGGGATGGCAGGAAATGGTGTTAGAATGATGGAGAATGGAGAGGAGTGGAGGGTGCCCTACCTATTATATGCGGATGATTTGGTTCTGTGTGGCGAATCTTGAAGAGAGTTTGGAGAGGATTGGGAAGAGAGATTTGGGAGGGTATGTAAAAGGAGGGGTTTTGAAAGTAACACGTAGATAAGAGTAAGGTATGGTTGTGAGTGAGGACAGTACCTCAGTGTGAAGTTATGTTAGGTGATGAGCAGCTGGAAGCAGTGTCTGAGTTTAATATTTTAGGGTATGTGTTGGATGAGAAGAAAGGGAACGATTGATGCAGAGTGTAGTAGGAAAGTTGTGAATGGCAGGAAGGTGGCTGGTGCCAATTAAATCGTTGGTGATGTAAAGGGACTATAAGTCTTGAGGGCGCTAGAGTCTTACATGAGGGTATGTTGTTACCTGTGTTATTTGTATAGTAGTGAGACTTATGGTCTGGAAAAAGAAGTATAGATCTAAAGTTCCATGTGTTCAGATGGACAATCTTAGGGCATGCTAGGTGTGAAAAAAGAATTAATAAAGTGAGGAATAAACGTATTAGAGAGTGATGTGGTGTGAAGAAACGACAATGAAGAGAATAAAATGAAAGTATGTTGAGTGGTTTTGGTCATGTGGAAAGGATGAATGAAAGTCGGTTGGTTAAGCGGATGTTAGTGGCGAGAGTGTGTGGGGAACCGACCGGCTGGGAAACCGAAGAGAAAAGTGGATTAAGTCGGTGAACGAATGTCTGAGGAGAGAATGTGAGTTTGGCGAGGCGAGAAATAAGGTGCATGATAGGAGAGAATGGCGGGTTTTGTATGGGGGCATGGTTGTGGCCCACCTGGGCCATGGGGATGAACCCTTACATTGACGATTTAACCATAGTGAGGGTCCGTCGCGGTCCCAATGAAGCTCTAGGGTGGATTTTCTGTCTGGTGACGAGCTCCTTCACTAATTAAATGTACAGGGGAGGCGGTAAGGTGGGCTTTTCTTTTCGACGTTTTGTCATATTCTCCTACTGCTTTTCCTTTACCGATGCTTGTACAGCACCTTACCCCCATTCTTGGGGCAAGAGGAAGGTTGAAGAAAAGAAAGAAAGAATATATATACATATATATATATATAATATATATATATATATATATATATATATATATA
>JABUQX010050151.1:45000-52500 GCA_015478945.1 Trachelipus rathkii
TATCATCGATCGCACTTTCGCCTTACCCTGTAATAAATATCTTTGATGTTCACCGCACAGAACATATCTGTTACAAATAACTGTAATGAAAAACGTTTATGAATAACTGTAGTAAGTGGTTTTGATGTTTATCGCATAGAACATATCTGTTCTAAGACAGTGATCTAATCGATCACAGTGAATAACTGGTAGTAAATAGCTTTGACGTTCACCGCATAGAACATATCTGTTTTAAGACTGATCTAATCGATCACACTGAATAACTATAGTAAATAGCTTTGATGTCACCGCATAGAACATATTGTTCTAAGACGGTGATCTAATCGATAACACTGAATAACTGTAGTAAAATAGCTTTGATGTTCACCGCATAGAACATATATGTTCTAAGACCGGTGATCTAATCGATAACACTGAATAACTGTTGTAAATAGCTTTGATATAATCCAAATACAAAATTTCACCAACTTGTAGCACTATCATGTTTGATGCTTAGAAACCGAAACTGTTCTGAGGGAGCAAACTCCTATGTCATATTGACAAGTGGACACCATCCAACCACACTAATGATGTTTGGTGCTTAAGAACAGAAAACTGGTTCTGAGTGAGCAAACATCATTTTTCCGCATTGAACGTGGCACATCCAACACATGTAAACAGAATACTTAACAGTTATGAATGTTTGCTGCTTAGAAAGCAGATCTGCTCTAAGTGAGCAAACTCATATATTACATAGAAATAGGTAAAATAATATAAGCTATTTCAAAAAACACATAACAGATTTGCTTAAAAAAACCAGTATACAGATCCCACAAATTAAATGACAAAAAATACTTACAGAATAGCCTTGATGGGACTGTAAAAGTCTTTGCTAGTACGGTGTTCTGTAGTTCTGTGTTCCTTCTTCTTCCTTTTCTTCTTCTTCTTCTTTCCTTCTTCTTCTTCTTCTTCTTCTCTTTTTCTTCTTCTTCTTTCTTCTTCCTTTCTTTCTCTTGCTTCTTCTTCTTCTTCTTCTCTTCTCATCTTTCTTCTTGATTCTTCTTCTGTTCTTCATCTTCTTCTCTTCTTCTTCTTCTTCTTCTTCTATTATTATTATTATTATTATTATTATTATTATTATTATTATTATTATTATTATTATTATTATTATTATTATTATTATTATTATTATTATTATTATTATTATTATTATTATATTTTATTATTATTATTAATTATTAATTATTATTATTATTATTATTATTTTTATTATTATTATTATTATTAATTATTAACCATTACTATAATTAAATTATTATTATTATATTAATTATCATTATTACTATTATTATTAATATTATTTTAGCATTATTGTTATTATGATATAATTATTAGTATTATTAATATTACTGTTATTAATTATGATTAATTAATTAACATTATTATTTTGAAGTATCATTATTAATTATTATTATTTTATTATTATTATTATTTCAGGAGAGTGAGAGAATAGCACGGGAATTGGGCTGTCAAGTAGAGATATCGCAGGCCACTAATAAAATCACTCAACACATCAGAAAGAAAATGGGATTCGAAAATCTCTTAAGGATTGATTACGAGAGTGTGGAAATAGATGGGGTAAAGCCCTTGGATATTAGTACAATGAATGGGACTACAGGGGTTATCATTTTTGTTAAGTATCTTTAGTGAAATAGAAATTAGGAAAAAAACAATAAAATAAAAAAAAGAGTTCAAAAATTCAAAAAAAAAAAAAAAAAAAAAAAAATCAAAAGTTTAAAAAAAGAAAAAGGAGTCCATTTTTCTCATAAATTAAATGTTATTTTACTGCCCGTGTTTTTCAATTTTTGACCTAGTTTTTTTTGTTTTTTTTTTAAAGAAAATTCACACCTCGCGGGCAGTGCCCTATTTTAGGAGATGAACTGCTCTAGGTAATTATTACCTAGCATCTGGGAGAGGGATCAAACAGCCTAGTACCATTGCTTGCTTACTCTGACGCTACACAAATTGTTCAATTAGTTGTTGAAAAATAAAAATATCAGAAATAAAATCTTCACCATCACTAAGCAATTATAAAATAATAAAAAGTAAAATATTTGCACAAAAACAGTTGAAATATCAAGAAAACAACTAAAAAACCTAATGAATTCCAATTAACAATAATTCGAATAATTCTTGTCTAATTAAGATTGCTCTGACTGAGGAAAAAATAGTTATATTCGAATATATCCATTTATAATATATGTAGACGGAAGGTGAGCTTTATGATACAAGTAGAGTAAAAAGAAAAATTACGCCCATCACTTACTACAATTTAGAAACTCTTTCCATGGCAGCATGGAATAAATTTGGTGCAATTCTTTAAAATCGATTACTGTTGTTTATCTACTGCTTGTATCTAATATACTTGCTACTTGATAAAAATGCTTTAATATTTTACCGCAGCATACCACAATCATTGCCAACCAACTTTGCTAAGATTTTGTAATGTAATTGGTTGATTTTCTACTATTGACTCACAATCTTTGTCAGATTGTTAATGTTTTATATCAATGCTATTTGTTTTGTTTTTTTCTTCTAATGTTATTTATTTTATACTGTGTATTATTGATGTTACTTTTATTTTAACATAGATTTTAATTTGTTTTTCATTGTTAAAAAAAAGTTAATAAAGCCTTCATTAAGCGCATTTTTAAATTCAATTTCCTAATATTTTAAACTGTATAGATATTTTATCGTAGTTTTAAACTGTGTGTTTGCTGGTGATTGGGTTCTGTATGACCTGAAACGTCTTTAACATATAATTTAAACAATTTCTAATTAAAACAAGATTCCCTAAGAATCTTAATTGGAAGGATCACGTATTACTTCTCTTTCAAAGGAAGCTTTTAAGAGGTTGGTGGGTGTTCTGAGGCTCCTTCAGAATATCTACACGCCAACAAAGTTGTTTGCTCTTTACAAGGGTGTGCGGTTTGGCGTCCCTGTGTATGGAGTAATGTCTCAACAAGCATCTGGGATGCTTCTACTCATACAGCTCTTCTTGAAAAGGTGTAGTCTACTGATTTTCGTTTTAGCAACTCTCTCTCTCTCTCTCCTCTCCTCTCTCGTCTCTCTCTCTCTCTCTCTCTCTCTCTCTCTCTCTCTCTCCTCTCTCATCTCTCTCTCCAGTCTCTCTCCAATCTCTATCTACCCGTCGAATTGTTGCGTCACTCTCTTTATTATATCGCTATTACATTGGATGCTGCTCTTCTCAACTCTCTCTCTCTCTCTCTCTCTCTCTATATAATATATATATATATATATATATATATATATATATAATATATATATAATTATATATACATAAAATAATATTTTATCTCATATATCTCAAAAAATATATATATATATAATATATATAATAATATATATATACCTACTGATAATGTGTTATTTCCCCATTGTTTCCCAAAAAATTTATGAAATTGAATATTTTACAAAGTAATTGTGGGATAGTATTCTGCCAGACATACGATTTTACAATGTTTTAAACTTTAAGCTCTTTCAAGACCTTATCAGAATCAGTTATAAAAAGCCTGTGAATAAATAATAATGTATGTTTCTCACGTTGGACGTGACATCTGGTCAGGTTTCTCGAACGCGTTCGATACTATAAATAAAGTTCTTAATAAATTTAATATCAAAGAACTTGTTTATACTAAGTAAGTTTTCGAATAATAGCCGTTGCATCCATTAACTGTGCATCAATAGAAAGACAGTGTATTACCATCAAGGTCCCTTTGACATTTGTAAATTTATATATAGCTAAAATGTATAATCAAAGACGCAAAAATAGTTTGATCACACCTCTAAATAAAGATCTGAAATTGTTCTAAAAAAACAAATGAACAAGTATCTAGAAGTTATGTTTGTGTTCTTCAGTCCTACCCTACCCTATAACCGAGCATCATTTTGATTATAAGTATACCACTATTTTATAAATGTTAAATATCACCTATCAAGGTTCATTTACTTGAAGATCGTTCCCTTTCAATGATACCACAAATACAAAACCACAATATACAAATAAAAATAACTATGTCGCCTATAATTTATCCATGATGAATATTTGTCAGTAGTCGGCACGTACCTGATAGATCAAAAGAAGTAGAAGGTATAAAGTTAGATCAAGATCGAGTAGGTGGTTTATTAATATTAAATGAAGCGGACATATCAATCAATTTTGACACTACGTGTGAATAGAAGAAGAGATACTTGTGGTCAAACTAATTTCGTGTCAATCTTTTAACAACAATAGATTTAAATAAATATAATAAGGTGATAATCTAACTAGACTGAAAGTTAAACAACCAGGCAAAAAAGGGAGTATATGTGATCATAAATTCTAAACCAATTACTTTAATTGATTACTAAATTTATTTAAAACTAAAATAAAATGTTATCTGAAGCAAATGAAGCGTTGATGACAGTTATTTATTCTTAGGTATATAACAATGATGACGTCACTGACAAATGATAAATGACGTATGGGATATTATTCGCAGGAATGAGTGACATTCAATATGTCAACAACAAGCTCAAATGACGTTCGTCACGTCAACTATATGAAGGAGAATTTTCAAATTAAAGTTTAAGGTGGAGTTATATATCTATATATATATATATATATATATATATATATATATATATATATATATATATATATATATATATATATATATATATATATATATATATATATATATATATATATATATATATATATATATATATATATATATATATAATATATATATATATATATATATACATATATATATATATATATATATATATATATATCTGCTATATACTATATATATATATATATCATATACTTAATATATATATATATATATATATATATATAACAATATTATATATAATATATATATATAATATATATAATATATATATATATATATATATATATATATATATATATATATATATATATATATATATATATATATATATATATATATATATTTATATATATATATATATATATATATATATATATATATATATATATATATATATATATATATATAAATATATATATATATATATATATATATATATATATAAACTAAATCCTAATTATAATACGTTAATTAACTATTAACAAAAATGTTCGATCTCAAAAAAACTGAAAATTTAAACAATATGAAACGCCAAATCTGAATTGCAAATAAATTTCTAAAACTTAATTAAAATCGTAATTTATTTCAATATCAATTAATAGTTAATATATGATCAACTAATTATTTAATATAATAGTAATTTTAAAAAAATATTCACTCTTCAATATTTAATAGATTTATGTAAAGGTGTTTATTTTGTGCGTTCACGCGTCAGCTGACGTGAATATTTAAGACCATAGTCTCACACATATAACGCAGAAATCATTTGAATTTCTTACGATATTTTATAAATGTAATAATCCAATATTATTAATTAATATTATTTTATTTTGAAAATAATATTTAATATATATAATCAAGGATGATCATGTTGCTAATTTCATATGAAAAATATTCAGTTCCGATGGAAAGACAAATTCTCCGAAATACTGTTTATTTGTGTGCATAGTCAGCTGATCAGCGGAAAGCGAAAGCACACAAATCTATCGAAATACATTCAAGATTAAAATATATTTATCTCTAATTTGTTGTAATATTTAATTAATGAAATATTATATTAATATTCTATATTCTATTAATATTAATATTTAACTTCAAAACAATCTAAACCACAATTAATGTTTATAATATAATAAATTTTAGGCTTTGCCAGCTTAACATATATATAAAGTATAAACCAATGACTCTACTCCAACTGATGTGAAGCTTCAATTCAATTGACTTAATAAAATACGGCGGCCTACAAAATATTTTTTCGGAGTCGGTTTTATCAATATTATTTTTTCAAATATAAATTCTATGTGTATAATAGTATTAAGAAATATTTATTATTATTATTATTATTATTATTATTGTTATTATTATTATTATTATTATTATTATTATTATTATTATTATTATTATTATTATTATTATTATTATTATTATTATTATTAGAAAAAGCGGAATTATCATTATTTTTCGAATATTAATTATTATTATTATTATTATTATTATTATTATTATTATTATTATTATTATTATTATTATTATTATTATTATTATTATTATTATTATTATTATCTAATGAAAGAGAGTCTTTTCGTAACTTTGATTATTGTGCAATCGATACAACTAACATCGATTAACGATGTTTTTCTATAACAATTTCAAGACAACGATTAATCAATACTTTATCAATATAATCGAAACTCAAATTTTTCAATTTTTCAATGTGATTTCAGTAGAGGATAAATTTTAATGTAATGTTTAAAAGAAAAAAAGCAACGCTACGTGTGAAAATAAAGTATGTTGGATATTAGGCAAAGGTAATAGTTAATATAGCTTGTAATGATTTTCTTTTTTCAATATTTCAATATAGGAATTAAAGGAAAGTATAAGAGTTTGAAAAGGGAAGTAAAAAATCTAAAACGTAACTGGATCCACGACTTTCTATCCGTTGATCCTATTTGAGCTGTTTTAGAGAGATATACGTCAATTGAAAAATCTCGTAGAAAATCGCCTCTAACTCGCAGTTTTCAAAGTGTTCAGGATAAAACCGAATCCAGAAGCCTTGAGTGCCGTGGAAGTTGAGGACAGAGATTTAAGAAAACTATAAAAAATCCAAATCTTACAACTGCTCCGTAACTCGCACTCACCATACATTGTAAAAAAAATCTAACGATTCTCTCCAATTGTACAGGAGCTCTTGAAGCAGTTGCAAGACCGATTTATTAGAAATTAATCTAAATATTAGAGATAGTAGTGAGACCACAATTCCCTAACTAAATTGAAAATTGGGGAGAAGAGAATGGTTGATATAAAAAAAGGCAGAGAAACTAACGCTGAAATAAAAAATAAACAAAAAATATTCTTAGATATTCAGCCCGTCTCATTTCAAATATATAAGCACAATCCTAATGGGAAATAAAAAAAAAAAAAACAATGATCACCGAAAAAAAGAATTAAACTTTTGCGTCATTTTTCAAATAATAAAAAAAAAAGATTGAAACGAGTCCTACCAGAAGAAGCCAATCTTCAGAAAGACACTAATCCTAACTAGGAGGCTTTCATTAAAAGAGCAAAAGCTATCAAAAATATTTTCTATCTTAAATTGCCTTTAGTGATCTAGTAGCTTCTCGAAGATCTCTACAAGCAAACGTCGGAATACAAAGCAAATGGGAAGCTAAAGTGGACATTGTTCGCAGGCAAAATCTATGGAATGAAATAAGGGCCAGCGGCCGGAAGTATGCTTTTATAGCCTTGATGACGTATAAAAAAGTTGTTGCCAACAAGTAAAAAGCACTATTTACAATTTGTTCATTGAACAATGAATAAA
>JABUQX010050152.1:0-7500 GCA_015478945.1 Trachelipus rathkii
CATATACATTACGAAACTCAAGATCTATACGAACATAAAGGCCCTATAGTGTATTATGACAAAAAAAGGCACTCTTTTATTTTCTGATGAAAATTGGGGCTGGTATTTTGTGTTTATATATACACCTAACATACATGGTGTATATAAATATATTTGGGTATTAATATTTGGCAAACGAAATATATAATATTGTTATGAAAAAATCAAAAAACATAATTTTTTGTTATGATTATAAAAAAGTAGGCCACTTTACATAAATGTTATTATCTAAATAAGGGAGCTCCATATTTTATATTTCACCATTGGGTTGTATAAATATTAAAATAATAATAAATACATAAATATACACTCTCTCAAAATTAACTCTAGAGAGAGTTATAAGGGTTGGCCCACTTGGAATTTTTTGCTTAATTTGAGGAAAATTACCTTTATTTTATTTTTAATTATTTTTTTTTTTTATTATTTTTTAAAATAAAGATAGAAAAAATTTCTTTCATATTTAATTAAGATAACAAAAAACCTTAATAATATACTATCAGTAGAATCCTAAAGAAAGAGTAAAAAATTAGCCTTAGCGAATAGTTAGGAATTATGTACCCAATGGATGAATTTGTTTGAAAAAAATTTGATGGGAAAATTTAACCTTTATCATTAAGAATTATGTGTTATTATTTCAATTTCAAAAAACAAAAAATCAGCCTATATATGTCAATAAGTCCTATATAATATACAAGTATAATAACCTAATAAAATATAACAAAAATTAACTCTAAGTAGCAAGAGTTAAAAAGGGTGGGGCCTACTTTTTTGTCATATACACCATTGGTCATTTGTGTCAAACGTGCTAGGGCCTTTTTTCTGTTCAATATATCTATTACTTCGAGTCTAATATATTTTAAATTTTTAATAGCAAAACAAAAAAATTTTATGTGGTAACATACAGGACCTGGCATTCTAAGAACTTATTTTAAACTTCATATATGTTAATATAGTTGTAGTTTATTGTGCACAAATTTAAAATTAGTGGGCTCTTTTTTATATGGTAACAATGTACATTAATATTTATATAGTAATTACTGTTAGATCACAGATAGGATTCCCTAAAATCTGGAGATAATATACCTAGTTGGAGTTCAACAGATTGACGAAATATTTGATATATTTTTTAAAATGTTATTGGTTTATAACATATTTTTAATTCAAATGTAAAAGTACTAAAACAGGGTGCCAAACCTCTCTCCTATATAAATTTAATCAATTTACCAAAACAATTTTTTTGTTTAAATTACGTTTTTAGTAAAATTAATTTTTGTTTATTTTTAAAAGTTTTGTTAATTATATACAGTAATCTTCTCTACTTATATTCAAACTGATCACAACCTTGTACAGAATTTTTCAACATAAAAAAAAAAATTGGATATATTAATATACTAATGATAATGATGCTAATGAAATATCGTAAACTTTGGCTACTTTTTTGTTTTAACAATATTTGGCAGATGTACACTTCTTGGGAATAAATCAAACAACATTGTATGTGTGTTACAAAATAAATTCAATTTTTCTTTAGAATGCTGTTGAAACTACATACATCATATTGATATCATTAAACATTTGTTTATTCAGATTATCTGTGAATGATGCTATCATTTTTTTTGATACTCGTTTTTATTTTCATGAATTATCAACGTTGGATGTTTATATGATGACAAAATGGTACTTAAATAATTTTGGAGAATAATATGGACATAGAAATTATTTGTAAGACCATTTGTTTTAAGTAATAATATTAATTATATATGTAAATTGATGTAATATATGATATGATTGTATTATATAGAATTAACTATTAATTAAATTATTTAATGATTATGATTAGTAGACTAGTATAATGATTAATATATTATATAGATGATTGTAATATATATATATATTAATATATATAGATACTATATAATATATTATATAATTATATAAATAATTATATTATATATTATAATTAGAATTATGATTATAATATGATATATAAATAATTATTATCTTTATTATAATAATGATGATGATTGAAATGATTTAAATAGAGGTAATTGTTTAACATATTGTAAAAATGGTAGTATTACCTAGAAATATTGTAGAGATAGTGCTGGTTGAGTATTAATTATTAAATAAAGTGTGTGTATTATACATTTGTCCACTTTCGACATACATTAATATTTCAAGAATATTGAAAGAATTAAAAATGTATATTTGTGATATTCTTCACACTTTACTAAATAAATATCATTATCAGCAACGTGTGTGTATCATTCGCATAAGATGAATAATATATTAGGGAACTTTAGCTGATAGAGATAGTTATGTGTGTCTATAATATATCTAAAAAAAGATAGACTGGTTGAGCCTTGCGATAAATTGAGTTAATCTTTTTACATTTACGAACATGTTAATATAAATAAGATTCTAGATTGGTGGAGATAAGTGCAATGATAAAACTTATAGTTCACTATTATTGAGTAATATATATTCATTTATGTTTTTTCCTCTCATAATATTAATATATATATATATATAATATATATATTATTAATATATATTAATATATTATAATAATATATATATTAATATATATATTAAATATTCATATTATAATTATATTATAATTATATATATATATATATATATATATAATTTGTAATAATATATATTAATATTAATATACGGCTATATATATTAAAAGGGTATTCTAGAATCATGAGGTGGTATAATATACAATTTAAATCTTTTACTTTGTTTTAGAGCCAATAATTAACATGAAACTCATGTTTAGAAAGTTTTTATAGACTATTTATGACTTATGTAAGAGTACCACCATTTTTATCTTATACTATAAAGTTGAGTTCCATTTGGTTTTATACACTATCTTTGTGATTATATTACTAATAGTGAGATAGATATCAACTAATTTATTATTGGTTAAATAATTATTTATATATTTGAAGTATTGAACAATGTTAATTTTATAATTATAAACATGATTCATTTGTTATGATCTAAAGTCTTTAAAGCAGTTTTCTTTGAAGGGTTTTGCTCAAATACCTTTTGAACTTTGTGTTAGTAATTTTAAAAAGATACATTTTTATATATTATATATTGAATTGTTTTTTTTTATTGTTTGTTGACATTGAAGGGGAAAACATTATAACTTTCCATCCGCCATGGTTATATATATTTTTTTATTCATATAGAAGTGTGATTAAAGTACAGCCTCTGGACACTGATGTTAGTTCAGCTACTCCATAGTATCAAATTTTTTTCCCACTGCTTACATACCCTTTATATATATTAATTTATATATTATTACAATATTAAATGTATTAAAATATTAATATATAAATGTTAGTAATATATTTATATATATTAATATATATATATATATATCTAAGAAGTAAAACTTGCCTCATGTTAGACTATATATATATATAATATATATAATATAGTCAAAATATAGATATATATTATATATAATATTTACTATTAATTAACATGTAAATTATATAATAAATATATGTTATACAATATATATTTTAACTTTATAAAATATATATAAGTCACAAATTATATTTATTTATTAATATATAACTGAATGTATAATTAAAAATATAATATTTATATATTTTATATATATATTATATAAATTATATATATAAATATTTTTATACTATATATTTATATTGTTTATCATATCAAGTGACTTATCATAAACAATTTTTAAAGTAAATTTTGAATTGATTAATTATTATTAAATTTAAATATCTATAAACTAATTCATCCTTCAACCAACTCCTCGCCATACATTATAATATCATCATCATCATACGGCATCACTCATCATTAGTATTATTACTATAATACTATTATTTAATTACTAAAATTATATATATAGATAATATTTAATATATGAATCTATGAATTGATATAAGATTGAATTAGATCGTGATTAATGATGATAGATTAATATATTATTTCATAAAATGATAATTTTTATAAATACATATAATATCTATATACTAGGCATACTTTTTTAATTCAATTAATTTGCTAATAAGAGTTTCCTATATATGTACGATAATTATAATAATTATTCTATCATATAGCATTATATAATAAATATTATCTGCATTATATAGTATATTAATCGTATATCAGGGGGCGTAATACATAGGGAGGTTGAGGTGCGTGTGAGATAGCTCTTTTCTACTCCATATTATATTATTTTAAGTCTTATTTAAATTTGCAATACATACGAATAGAATTATATTCTTTAAATGCTAAGTCCAACAAATTATTTTGAATTTTATATGAAAGTGTGAAATAGAGGAAAGATTATATTGAATGTAAATCTTAAAGAAAATAATATACCCTGAAATAAACATATTATATATATAAATTATTAATTTTTATTTGGAAATTTTCCTTCCTATTATACTGTTCCGTAAGAGGTAATTGGAAAGCAGTGGCGTACGGGTAGATTCTTCATATTTCATATAAATAATATATAGGAAAAAGCCAAGCTGTACATTATATACCTATTGCTGTTGAGTAATTCACGATAATAATATAAAGCTAAAATTTCGCGAGTACTGAAAACTTTTGCACTCATCACTTTAATGATGATCGTGTACGAATATTTGAAAAATAAGATTATTGTCAAATTCATCTCTTCTTAATTTTTCCTCTCATCATGAGGGCTCTATCTGTCTCTCATCCTGTTCTTCCTATCTTGTCCGTCTATCTGTATTCTTTAAATCAAAGTCTATTCAATTTCTCTCACTTACATCGTACACTAATAGCGAATTACATCTCTCTCTCATACTTCCTCTTCGTGGTCTCCATCTCTCGCTCTCTCTCTCCTGTATCACAATGCGGCTATCGCTTCTCGTCTTCTCTCTTCCCTTCGAAAACGTTTAATTAATGCTAATATCCTCTCAATTGACTTACTTCTCAATCATTTTCATCACTCTCTCACTTCTCAATCTTTCTCTCTCTCTCTTTCTCCGTTCGTTCTCGTTCTCTCTCTCTCTTTCTCATCTCTCTCTCTCTCCTCTCTTCCTCTTCAAACAAAAAATTCCTTGCAATCTCTCTTCTCTAAAAACAGTTCTCTCATTATTCATCATCTTCTCCTCTTCTCTTCTCTCTCTCTCAGTCGGGCTCTATCTCATACTATTTTGTAACGGGTGCTATCTGTAATCGTCAAATTCTTCTTTCCGTGCCATGAAATTTAACAATATCAATTACTATCTTACTTCTTATCATACTCTCTCTCTCTTCATCTTCTCTATTCTCATCTCTCTCTCTATTCATCTTTATTATCTCAATCTACTATTACTATCTCTCTACTATCTACTATACTCTCTTACTTACTATTCTATATCTATCTCTCATCTCTTTATATCTATCTATACTCTTATATTTCATCTCTCTCTCTATATATCTTATACTCTCTTATCTCTATCTTCATTAATCATCTATATATATATCATCTCTATTATACTTCATATCTCATACTCTCTCTCTATCTCTTCTCTCTCTCTATCCTCTCTCTATATCTTCCGTCTGACCATCTTCTCTAGGCGGGGTCTCCTTCGAGTCTCTCTGATCCCGGGGATACCATAGGGGTGGGATTGCTTTTTCTCAGTCTCTTTCATATCTCGTCTCATCTCTCGTCATCGTTCTCTCCTCTCTCTCTCTTCTCTCCCTCTCTCTCTCTTCTCTCTCTCTCGCTCTTTCTCTCTCTCTCTCTCTTGTCTCTCGTGTGTCTACTCTAGGTCGGCGGAGGAACTCTCTCCCCGCGATCACTCCCAAGTATACAAAGAGCGGGGGTTCCGGAGATCTCCTCCCGGTGCGGGGGAAATATCCTCTTCCCTCCCTCTCCTCTCGCGTTGTTCTCCCCCCCCGGGAAGGCCGAGAGACCCCGACTTTTGCCATCGGTGCGCATCTCTGCGGTCAACTCTTGGGTATTCTTTAGTTTTAAACACCAACCATTATTTAAAGGGCAAGCGTAACGCGTGTTCACGTTTAATTAAAATAAGTTTAAATTAATTACTCTTCCTATACCATTTTTACTTCATTCTTTTTAAAATATCGCTTTTTTTTCTTTCTTCTTTCTTTAAAATACGCGTGTTTCCAGGCCTAACTCTTTACGCTGATTCCAAAAATGTATTTCCGTTTTACTGTAGCATTAATATGTTTTTAAGATACATATTACGGACAATGTGAAACGCCTGACCATATATTTTATAATACTCTACACCTATATATACTATATATATCTATCCTCTATTCTACTTACTATACTCTTACTCTATCTCATCATTATCTTTAAATATTTGTAGCGATTTATGCTATTCTCATCTACTATATATATATATATAATATATATATTACTATATATTATATATATATTATAATATTATATATATACTCATATATATTATTTATGCTTATATGTATTTCATTAACAGCAAAAAATATCATTTCTTCAATCAGATATCTCAAAACACTACAATTGCTACAGCGAAAAGGAATACTTTTTTGGAATCCTTGTTGTAAAATTTTGTTACGGCAAAATGTAAAAAAAAAATAATAATAATAAATTCAATAAAATATAATTGGCTGAATTTTTTTTTTTAGGAGCAGGGGACATAATATTATTTGTTTAACTAGTATTACTATATATATATACTATACCTTACTATTATTACTATATATAATACTCATCATATATCTATATATATACTATCTACCTGTTATATATATATATATATAATCATTATATATCTATTATAATTATTTGTAAGTGTACAATTACAACCGGCAATGTAGGGGGCTCGAGCCGACGGGGAACACAGGGGGGGACGTTTTTCCATACCCCGTAGGGGAGGCGGAGGAACCCCCCCGCGACACCCCAATACCAAAGAGCGGGGGTTCCGAGACCCTTCCCCGAAGGGGGGGAATTAGTCCCTACCCCGTAGTTCCCGGAAGCCCGAGCAGACCGCCGACTCCTGCCATCTTCCTCTCATACCCTTAAGTGACAGTTCTTTCTAGTAAAAAAAAAAACAACAGCAAAATTTAATATTGTAGTTTTTTGAGATTTTTTTTTTTTTTTTTTTTTTTTTTTTTTTTTAATATACATTCCGCACTAAAATTGGTACCCAGCATTCCAGCAAATGTATTCCCTTTTCCCTGTAGCTATTGTAGTTTTTGAGATATGAGATAATAAGTTTAAGAAAATTTTTTTTGCTGTTAATGAAATTACATCTTTCCCTATATATATATCTATATATATATATCTTTATATATATATATATATATATATATATTATATATATATACCTATCTATATATATATATATATATATATATAATATATTATACTATATACTATACTATTATATTTCTTAAGCGGGCCAACCGCTCTCACCTCCCCCTATGAACAACGGG
>JABUQX010050152.1:12500-16338 GCA_015478945.1 Trachelipus rathkii
CACCGATCGCTACTATTAAAAAAGGAATCGAGTAGAAATTGATGCCGGAATCTTAAAGCTATCCTTCGAATACATCATTAATATATATATATATAATTATAGTATATATATAATATATATTTATATATATTATATATATATATATATATATAATATATAATATATATGATATATATATATATATATATATATAATATATATATTGCTGACTTTTTAATTATTTTTTGGATTCACTAGGCAAGTAGGCGTTGCCTACTCTGCCTACCCCCAAAAGCCGCCACTGATATATATATAATATATATATATATAATATATAATTATATATATATATATATATATTATATATTATATATATATATATATAAATATATAATATATATAGTATATATATATATATATTAACGCGAATTTTTCTCGTTTAAAAGATCATAATTTTCTTCTCTCGAGAGCGAGTGGTCGAATCTCGGTCTGACTACCTAAACAGCCTTTCCCATATTGAACTGGTGGTTACTGGTTTCCAAACTCACTTCGAGTTTCCTTAGAGCCTTTCGGTTACTAATAGCTCAACCCCTATTCATACGGTGGTTACTGTTGAATAGGCCCCTCAATTAGGTGGTGGTTACTGCCGACTAAGGCACTGTTTATAGAAACGGTGGTTACCGTGTTCGAAACTCACTTCGAGTTTGGGTTTGTTGTTAATTATTACCGGATAAAGGCATCTAGTTTCCCATTAGTCAAAATCTGAAGTTACCTGTTAGTTTATGTTCATTAAGTTGTGCAGTTTCTTTTCCTACAGATTTCTATTTGCTTAACCTGTGCTTGGACGCTATCACGCTTACCTCCGAAGTTACCATCCCGCTCACGCAATCGAATAAGTCAAATTCTATGAGGACTCTTTTTAACATAACCTACCCACGTACATTTTGTGTTAAATAAGTATTTATTTATTGTCATGTTAATAAAGATTTTCTTATCCTGTCACTTACTTGAAGATTGTCTTGTCTATAATTGAAAAACTTACAATATATATATATATATATATTATATATTATAATTATATATATATTTATATATATATATATATATATATATATACTATATATATATATAATAATATATATATAGGCTTTTAGTTATTGTATACACTGCTCTTTTCGAATGTAAGTTTGTCGCAGTTTTTAATTTAGCGAATTCTTGCGATATATATATAATAATTTTCGTAGGTTAGGTTAGGTTAGGTTAGGTTAGGTTAGGTTAGGTTAGGTTAGTCACCACTCGGCTAGCAAGAATTCGTCAAAATAAAAACCTCGAACACAATGTACAAAGCGCTCATGGTACCAGATGCGTGTTTTTAAACAATGCAAAGGGAAATAAATTATAAATATAAAAATAAATTAAATTAAATGAAGTTATGATACGTAAGTAAGGTTATGTTGAGTTACGTTTGTATACATAGATTTAAACTTTAATATTTCTTTAATCTTCTTCGTATTACAACCGTTTGAAGCGACTGGCAACTTTATCTTTATGCTTATTGGTTAAAAAAATGTATTTTAAAGTGGGAAATATACAAAATTTTAATTATATTTCTTTTCGGTGAAAGATCCTACTGAATAGCCATATATATATATATATATATATATATATATTAATATATATATATATATATATATATATATAATATATATATATATATATATATATATATATATATATAAATAATATATATATATAATATATATATATATATATATATATTATATATATATATATATATATATATATATATATATATATATATTATATATATATATATATATATATATATATATATATATATAGTAATATATATATATATATATATATATATATATATATATATATAAGACTGGTTACAAGAAATCAAAGTTTGAATTTTTTTATGGGGGAACCTCCTGAAATGTGCCACTTGAGAAAAAAATGAGATTTTTGAAGTTTTAGCTCATTCGGACAATGGTAACCCGTGCCTCATTGACGCTAAAATCTTGAAAATTTTTGATTTTTTGGAAAAATTCGTTTTTTTCTTTATAAATTGAAAATAGTTTATCCTAGAAACTTGATTCAGGTCTCATTTTGTTCACTGGTTTATTACCTTCAAATTGTATCATAACCACGTTTTAGCTACAACCTATAGTTTCTAAGATATTTGCATTTTTTCAATCAGAGGTGGGAGTTTATAGAAAAATTAGCTTTCTCTGGACAAGGCAAAGAAGAAATAAATAAAATAAAAAATAATAAACTTTTCAAATAAAAACAATTGTAATCTTTATAATTTAATGTTGAAGAAAGTAAATTATATTATTTAAGCAATCTGATTGCTCTACAAATGCCAAAATATTAACCAAGTTTTATATTTATTGTATTATAATAGTGTGGTAAGGAAAAGAAATAATAGAAAAACAAAAAATATATCATTCAGATCATTTTACTTTTTCAATTATTACTAAAACAAAAACTATTATATTTTATTTACAATTAAAATTAAAATTAAGGTGTTAAAGGTTTTGCTAAGGTGGCTTTCGAAGAGCCAGGATATTTTGCTCGACATTCAGCTACTACTTGCAGTAGGTATTGCCGCTGTTCTTCATCTTTTGTTAAACATGAATTAAAATCTTTTATTAATTTTACACCTCTTTCAGCTGTATCGTTGACAACTCTAAAGCCATTCACTATATTTTTCGCTCTTAAATAATCTTCATTATCACACCACCCATCTGGATTAGTATGCAAAAATTCCGTATCAATTTTAAATCTCTTAAAAAAATTCATACTTTGGGGTACAATAAAATGGTCTATATCTTTGTCTAATAAGTCATTCACTTCTTGTAAGGGAATTGATGGTTTCACATTACTGTAGTCCTCAAAATCATCGTCCTCTTCTTGAGACAATAATTTTATTGCCATTCTTCTTTTTACACTATTATTCAAGGAGTCGTCAAACAAAGAAAAAACAACCTGTTCAGAATTAAGGTACCATAAATGGTTTATCATTTTTAAAAGTGCTGTATCTGCTATCTCCTTATCGATTTCCTTATACTTCACTAACGATTTCAATAATTGTAGGTTTTGGTTGGGAGCTAAAGATGGTTTGGGGGCGTCAAACCAAGCTTTCACATAGATATTTATAATAAATAAGCAAATGTCTTCAAGGCCTTTTCTTTCTAAATTTGTAAGTTTAAATTGATCTTTAAACAGATATATTTTAAGAAAATAAATTCCTTTTGCCATCCACCTAGCGTGGTGGAAAGCTCCCGGAATTGAAAAACAAATGTCCTTTGATGGAAGACGTCCCAAAAATATCAAGCAAAGTTTAATCAATTCTTTATAATCATCCCTAGGATGTTGAATTTTTAATTGCTCTAAAAGGTATTTAGAAATTTGATCAGCATTAGTTATTTTATTTCTTATATTTTTATCTTCAATTCCAGATTTGTATTTTGATTGGTTTATGTTAGACCATTCACTTTGAAATTTTTTAAAAATATCTGGTTGAGGACCAGTTGTTCCTCCCATTTTACATTCAAAAACTGATCTCAACACTATTTCCAAAATGTGGTGGCGACATGGTAGATACAACAGGTTTTTCCCCATTAACTGTTCGAATAAAACACAAGCACCCTTAATGCGGCCAGTATTTGCAACAGTAGTATCAAAACATATTGCTTGAATTTTGTCAAGTGCTCCCCACTGTTCAACTGCTGCAAATACAGCTTTTGCCACAGTACTTCCTGCACTATTGTCTAGTTGTGGAACTCCTATTAACTGTTCTTCATCTCCACAGCTGATCAAAATTGCTACT
>JABUQX010050153.1:0-10000 GCA_015478945.1 Trachelipus rathkii
GGAGAGGGAGAGTGTGAGGAGAGATAGATATGAGAGGAGAGAACAGAGAGCGGGAGGAGACGTTTTAAAAAGTGGACGAAGAGAAAATCAATCTGAAGATCACAAAAAAGTGATGAGGCGTTTAGGAAGTTTAAGAGATAGATAGATAGATAAGGTAATGTTATCAGATATCGATTATATGATAGATAGATAGGGTGGCGAAAAATCAGGATAGATAGATAGATACGACTAGATAGATAGACTACGACTAAATAGCAGACTAACGACTAATACGATACGATAGGATAAGATAGATAGATACGATAGATAGATATGATAGATAGATAAGATAGATAGATAGGATAGATATGATCGATAGATAGATAGATAGAATAGAATAGATAGATAGAAATAATCAGAAATAGGTGGGGACAGGAAAAATTATACTAGTGCAGAAAGTCTACAAATAGAAGATAAAGGAGAGGATCATCGAGACTGTCGAGATAGAGGAGCGTTGTATGATAAAAGAAAGGAATCGATAACCAGTTTTCTTTTCTTATTTAATCATTGTTTTTTTTTACTTCTGTATTATATTGAATGTCTAAATCTTGGCAATGTGTCACGGATTTTTATCTTACCATACTTTGTTCGATTTAATATAAAATCTACATACAAATACATCCGATGGATGAATCAATGAATCGCTGGAGATTTTGTATGCCTTTTTCTTCATCATTCTAAGTTAATTTGAATGACTTACAAACTGGATAATGAGAGATAGAGAGAGGCGAGAGAGAAGAGAAGAGAGGAAGAGAGAGAGAGAGAGAGAGAGAGGAGGTGAGAAAAGCGTCCTGATTGATTGAAATACCTATCTGCATAGTCAATGTAACCATAGCCATATTTTGCAATCTATTTAACTGACGGCGATTGCGTACCCGACGACCAAAATTAGGGTCAACGCTTGTGAGTATCGTCATAAAGTTCAATCATGTTCTGTTCCTGCTTAGTATTATTAATCCTTATTTAGATTAGAAAATGCGCTAACGTCAACTTGGACATCTAAATATAGTTTTGCATTAATTCTTCGCATCACATTACGTCATCAAGCTGGTACTATGGTAGGCATTAACGGCTCATCATCAATGAAAAACGCTATGCAAATCGAAAATCCTTAAATGAATTTCATCAAACGCTGCAATTAGCAACCCTACGCGATTCATAGTGGAGGCCTCCAGCCATATAGCGCCAGTCTCCGCAACGCCTTTAGAACTGACAGAACGTCGCCATTAATTCGTGGCAAGCTCGTGTCTACAGCTAGAAATAAACCCAACTCCTCCGGAGTTAGGGGCCTTAATCAAGTCAGACTGCTGACATAAATATGTTAGGATGCAGTGATCGACTCGCACTTGTGGAAAATAAAATGTCATAAAATGCTAAAGCGAACCTAAAAATTTATAAATAAAAGTAAAAAAATGCTAAAAGGTAGCCAGATTTAGCGAAAAATCTTTCTCCTGCCGATAGTGCACCCTTTTTCAATTTATTTATATATATATATATATATATTATATATAGTATATATAGTATATATATATAGAATATAAGACATATAATGATATATACATATTTACTATTAGATGTATCATCATGTAAGTGATACGATAGAAGATACGAGCCAAGTCTTAGACCTAGAAATAGTTTATATATCATAGCATAATTATATATATATATATCTATATTATTTATATTTATATATTATACTATATTTATGTATATTGGTATATACTATATGTATTATATTTATCTTTAAGCTGTTGAATTTCAAAACATTAGAGTTTGCAATTAAGAAGCGCTCGATCAATATACTATACTATAATATATATAGTATATATAATTATAATATATTCAGTTATAGTTAGGTTTGGTATGGGGTATGATATATCGTACGTGTTATAGTAGGTTTACACGTTATCAACCAGCACTCACAGGGCCGATTAAGCCCTATTACAGGAGGGGGTAGTTAAAATAAACAAAACTTTCAACTAATCAGAAATATACGCAGTCAGACCAGACGCGAGGCCTTATAAGTTGAGGGAGACTTAAATCTGAGTGGAAACACAGAAAGATGGAAGAGAATTGATTCATCAGAACAGAGGTGGCAGGAAAGAAGGAGGCACTGCAGCGAACTAGTCTTCGCGAGTTGGCCCTAATTATCAACACAAAACCATGTGCTGACACGCAAGCCCCTTGTGCTACGAGGGGCGTCTGTAAAGGTAGTGGGCAACGCGAGGTGGAAAGTCCCTTCCAGGGAAGCATCATATCTACTTTTTATTTGGGGGTGCCGCTACGGGTCATATAGAAAGACGAGAAGCAAACTCTAACTATTTTTTGTATTGGAAAGAGGGTCAAGTGAACTGAAAGGAATGGAAGCACATCATTAATAAGTAATTTTCGCCTTAAAACTCGACCGCTAGTCCAAAAGCGGGTGAAACCTGAGCCCCCCCCAGATATGAGAACAGTACTCCATCTACAAGGGGCGGATGGCAGGGCCCTGAGGCTTGTAATAGGACTGGCAGTCAAACTGTGAGAGGAAAAAAAGAAGTCTCTGCAGTCCACTAAACAGAACTCCCAGTTCTTTGAGGCTGCACTTAGCACACCGTTCTGTGATGGTGAGGTTTTCCAAGGACATTTTTGTTAATTGTTTATGTTAAGAGCCGAAGGAATGTTTATACTTGTCAACAGGAAAGAGACGAGAGAACCGTCCGAAAAGAGATAGGAAGTTAAGAAGGGTGCTTTAGAGAGAGAGAGAATTTGAAGAAGGTTGAGTTTTTTAAAAGAAGTTGAATTCAACAAGGTTCAGCACGACCCAACCCCGGAAGGCGGATTCTATCCAGATTCAGCGAGATTAAGAATGCGGAAAATTAAGACGAGAGCGGCAATTACTAGAAGTACAAGAGAGAGGGAAGCAGAAATTCGAAATGAGTTGAAAGGAACTGAAGGGCGAGTCATCGGCATACTGAGTTGAGAGTAGAGTTAATGTGCGCAGGGTGAGAAGATCATGTAATGAAAAGGATAAGAATCAAAAGTACGGAGATAAGACAGAACCGCTAGGGAACACCACACTATTGACAGAACATAGGAAGAAGAAGCTTGCGCCCATCATCACAGCCGATATTGGAGCGATTGAAAGAAAGACTTAGACTAAGTAAGCTAAAAGAGAAGGACGCGAAACCCAGAAGGAGGGGAGCGCTGAGAGCAGTGCGCGTGCCATTACCGAGCTCAATGCTGTTGGATTACATGTCAGAGCGCCACCTACGGAAAGTGTCTTCCCCGTAGTCTCTAGAGGGGGAAAACGCATACAATCGGGTTAGATTGGAAAGTCATATCACAGTAGACATCGAACGCGAAAAGCGTGACTGGCGATCCGGAAACGAAGAGGAATGAGATATACCAGTATGGTCCTAGCATAGATGAGAGTTAAGAAAGGTTTCCAAAGACTCTTAGTACGAATTGAACGAAGCCCGGTGAGGAGTATAGGGCGATAGTTAGAGGATCAGAGCGGCTTCCTTTTTTCAGAATAGGTTGGATGCATGTGCGTGCTTCCAACTCTGAAGGGAAAGTGTTAGTATTCGAAGAGCTAGAGAATATAGTTGAATGAGGGGAGGGGCCGCTGGAAGCACACCTCAGTCCGCAAACTCGGGGAGGGATGCCATCCGGGCCCGCCGCCTTCCTAACGTTCATAAGATCTCAGGATCCCATGCAACCCGATCAAATGTAATCAACAGGCAAAGACATAGGACACCTGAGAAGGAGGAGGAAGAGGAGGAGGAATGCCAGATCGTCCAGGGTTGAGTTAGAAGGAAATAGGAGGCCGAAGAGATTGGCCTTTTCAGTTCGAGAGTTAGCAACAGAGCCATCAGATCGAATAAGAGGAGGAAAGGCAGATTTACAGAAAGTTGTTAGAGATTTTTTGGGCTTAAGAGCAGAAAGATTTATCAGTAGAGAACCAACGGGAGGTAGGCACCTTCGTTTGATGAAATCCCGCTTTGCTCGTCGAAGAGTATCCCTGCAAACGATTTCTATGCTGAGTGAAAATTAGCGAGAGTTGTTTTTGGAGAACGAGAATTTTTTTCCACGTCGCCCCGATAAGCGCCTGTCTCTAGGCCTGATAAATGGCCGACGAGAACAGGCACGGTCTGATGCTTCGCTGGTGATGGTTGCACGCCGATTAGTGAGAATCAAAAAGATTATTAGTGGAAGAAGAATTGAACCTGCTCATATCGCGTCAACGATTACAGCTCCCACCTGAGTGGCAGGCAGAAGCCGAGGCGTCATCAGAGTCAAAGACAGTCATTCCAATTAGTACGTTTACGCGCGTAGATGCCGACGCAAGGCCCAGTAACAGCGCCGCAATCACCCCACGAATGCAAGTGCCAGAAAAAAACGGCAATAGAGCAGATGGTACGGTATTCGAAATGAGCAAGTACAAATGCTTATCCAGATCATAACAGGTCTGGTCAGAATTTTACCAATAGAAAGCGAAGGTAGGATGTATTTATAGAGAGAAAAGGACTAGTGGTGAAACATAGGTCAAGTGTATTCAAGAATTAGGTTAGGACGATCGGACTGTGTGTTAGGGTTTCGTTTGGATTAGCTATGCTTCAGATCGTTAAAGAATATAATAATATATATATTCTATTATATTATATTATAATATAGTACTGATATATATAATATATCATTACTCTGTATTTTAGTACTCTCTATATATATAGTTATATGTATATATATAATACAATTAAATATTATAAAGTATATATATATATATATTACTAGGTTATGTTTTTTATATATATATGTATATATCTATCTATATAATGTAACTATATGATATACTCATAAGCTATAAGTATATAGTAGTATATTCATCTAATATATGTACGATATTAATATATATATTTAGATGTTAGTAGAAGTCACTTATATAATATCTTATAATAATATACTATATATAATGGGTATATATATATATATACTCAGGGGAGTATAGTAGTATATATATATATCAGGGTATAATAATATGTAATGACTAAAATATATACATGATAGTTAATATATAAATTTAATAATCATATTATACAGTATTTTATTAGTAATTGTTATTTATATACATTATATAATTTATATATTATATAATTATTATATATCATATTATATATATACATATATATATATATATCTGTATGCTATATGATATATATCTACTGCGTATTCGTATTATATATATATATATAGGTAAAGGTGTGTTCCAGATCAATAGTAAGTATTATATATATATATTATATATATATACTAATATATATAATATAATATATATATATATATATATATAGGTATTTATATATACATATATATATATATATATATATATTATATATATATATATATATAATATATATAGTAGTGATATCTATATATTATATACTATATAATATTATGACTATATAATATAAGGATATATATGTAGTATTATAATAGTATAGCTATTAGTATATATATATATAAGTGATATATATATTTATATATATAATATATATACGCTATATATATATTATGTAGTTTATATATATCTGTATATAATATATATATATATATTATATATTATATATATTATATGTATATATATATTATATATAGATAAATATATATATAAGTATATATATTTAATATATACATTATAGTATATATTATATATTGTATATATATAGTATATATAATATATATATATTAAATATAATATTATATACTATATATAGTATGTATATATTATATATTATAGTATAATTATATATATAAGTATATATAGTATATAAAATAAAATATGATGATATATATATATAGTATATAATATATATATATAATATATATATTAGTATATATATATATATAATATATATATTATATATAATATTATATATATATTATATAATATATATATATATATATATATAATAATATAATATCTATATATATATATATATAGTATATATATAATATAGTATATATAGTCATATATACATATATATTATCATATATATATATATTTATATATTATATATATATATTATATTATATATATATATATTTATTATATATATATATTATATAATATATATATATATATATATATATTTTATATAGTGAATATATATATACTGTAATATATATATATATATATATATATATATATATATATATTTATATATATATATATATCATTATTTATATATATATATATATATATATATATTTTATATATATATATATATGTATTATATATTATATATATATATATATTATTATATACTATATATATAATAGCCGTAATATAAAGGTATATATAATATATATATACATATAGTCATATATATATATATAATATAGATATATATATATATATATATATATACTATACATATATATATATATATATACTATATATATGGGGTATTGTATATGTGGGCTGTCAGTTTACTACCCTATACTATATATATATATATATTATAATAGTATATTTATATATATATTACTATATTATATTATATAATATATCATATACTATAATTAAATATAATATATTATATATAGCATATATATAATATATATATATACTATATTATAAATTATATAATATATATATATATTATTATATACTATAGTATATCATTGTATATTATATATATATAGAGTATCAATATACTATATATATATAGTATATACGGTATATATAGTAAGACTATATATATGTATATATATGTATATATTAATATATATATATAATACTATCTATGTATCTATATATAATATATATATTATGTAGTTCTTTATTATATATAGTTACTATCTATGATATATATTATATATATAGTATATATATATATAATTAAGGTATATACCTTTTATATATATATTATATCTATATATTATATATATATGTTATTATATATTGTGTGTATATATTATATTATCCTATATTATATATTATAATATATATTTTATATATATATAGTATTAATTAGTTATATATTATATATATGTTATAACACTATATGTGAATATATTGAGATATAAGTATATTACTGATGAGTCTGATGATTTATTAATTATATCTTTAATATATTATATATATATATATAAAGATAATATATAGTATATTTATATATATATATATATGATACTATATATATTTAAGTACAGACGTAGAAACAATCCGATTATATGCTTCCAAAAGAACTATATAATAGTATATTTATAAACTATATTTTTATATATATTATGTTAAACCATTCTAATCACATTTAATATTTTTACTGATATATATAATATAATATATATATATATAATAGTGGAGATATTTTATTTGTATTATATATATTATATATATATAGTAGTACTAGAGAATTTACCTAATAATATATATATATATAGTAGTATAGCTATTATATATCATGCTTATACATGTTATATATAATAATTATCTATATTATATATAATATACTATATAGTATATTGTATATAATATAGTATATATATATAATGATGTTATATATATCTTATATATTAATATAGAATATTAATATAGTATATATATATATTACTAGTTATATATATACTATATATACTACATTATTGTATATATACTTATATATATAATATATATAGTATATATAATATAATATATATATATAATATATATATATATATATATAAGTATTATATATATATATATTAATATATATATATATATATATATATACTATATACATTTATATAGATTATAGTGATGTACTATAATATAACTAATATCAATAGGTATATAGATATCCAGTAATGATATAATATATTAATGATATATATATCTATATAAAATCTAGTAACATAGTATATATATAAATTATAGTATAATATATGATATATATATATATATACTATATAGTGTATATATAGTATATATATAGAATTAATTATAATTATATAAATAATTATATATCTATATATAATATATATATTATAGTATATATATTATATAATTCATATGTATATAGTATATTAATATTACATATATGATAATATATATATAATGTATATTATTATATATTAATATATATAGTGTTATATATAATTACTATATATATATATGATGCTATCATATTATTATATATATGATATTATTATAATATATATATATACTGAGTATATACTATTAGTGATATATATCAATATATTGATATATATAGGTATAATAATATATATATTGTAGACTTATATCTATATTATCATATATATAGTATAGATATATTATTATATACTTATATATATAGATATTGATAATATATATTATATAACTATATAATATGGCCTTATAGGTATTTCCATTAACCACAAAATATCATGGATCAATCAGGACATAGTATATCTCCCAAAAAATACGAATAGCTACAGGGAAAAGGAACACATTGCTGGAAGCTGGTCCAATTTTCGTGCGGAAAATGTAAAAAAAAAAAAAAAAAAAAAACAAAAAAAAAAAAAAAAAAAAAAAATTCAAAAACCTACAATAGCTACAGCGAAAAAGGAATACATTTTTGGAATCCTTGTAGGGGGCTCGAGTCGAGGGGAACACAGGGGGGACGTTGTTCATACCCCGTAGGGGAGGGGACGAGGAACCCCACGTCGACACCGGGAGCCTGAGAGACCCCGACTCCTGCCACTGGGTGCGGTATACCCTTGGGTATTCTTAGTAACAAACAAAAAAAAAGGCAAAATTTAATATTGTAGTTTTTTCGAGGATTTTTTTTTTTTTTTTTTTTTTTTTTTTTTTTTTTTTTTTTTACATTTTCCGGCCTAAAATTTTTGCCACGATTCCAGCAATGTATTCCTTTTCCGTGTAGCTATTGTAGTTCTTTGAGAAATGATAGATAAATAAGTATAAACCAGAAATTATTTGCTGTATGAAATACATATCTTTCCCTATTCTATCTAATATATATATATATTATATAAGTATATATATATAATAGGAGCATATAGTATATATCATATATATATATATATAATATATATATATACTGTAATATGTATATATATTATATATAGGCTATATTGTCTACAATATTACCTATATATATATAAATATCATATATAATATATAATTTATAGTATATTTAATGTAATTTTTAAGTCCCTGGTCTATATATAATTATATATAGTATATATTATCTTAAATATATATATTTAGTATATATATTATATATATATTCTAATTATATAATTTATTTATATATATATAGTATACTATGTATATTATATATATATATTATAAGTATTTTACACATATATGCTATAGTAATAATATATATATATATATAACATGATATAATAGTAGTATATTATATATATATTATATATATTTAATATATTATATATAGTAGTATTATATATATATATATTAATATTATATAATAGTATAACTTTATATAATATATCTATTAATATTATATATATATATATATAATAATATCTTGGACAACTATATGTATATGATATATTATAGTGCTATATAATATTAATTTATATATGATAGCCTATATAACATTTATAAAATAGTGTGAAGCTCAAAAATGATATAACATATATAGTATATATATAAGTTATATAATATATGTCTTATTATATATATATATCATATATATAGTATATTACTATACTATATATATATAGTATATGATATATATATATTATAGAAATTATCTTATAATATAAATAATATATATAGCTATAGTATAGTAGTATGATAATACTATATATACTAGTATAATGGTATACATATTATGGCTATATATGAGTAGTATATAGGGATAATACTATATAGTATAACTATAGGATCCATAAGTATAATATATATATATATATATATATATATATATATATGAGAGCATAGAATCGGTTTTCAATTCAAAATGTTATT
>JABUQX010050153.1:20000-44603 GCA_015478945.1 Trachelipus rathkii
ATACTGGCAATTTTTACTCTTGTTTAACTTGCTTCAGTAGAAAGAAGCTTGTCACATTAAAACTTCTGAAACTAACTTGAGAATACTGATTGGAGATGACGACTTATGGACTTGCCTCTCTCTAAATACGTCGAAATATTGAAATAAAAATTGATAGAATGTTTTCGAACTTGCCGCTCACTCTCATGTCGGTCACGATTTAATTTAACAATCTTAGGCTAACGATGATGAGTTTAACGTTAATTCATAAAAATTCTTTCCCATTTTTTCATTAGGAATTTAATATTTTGTTCTTCCACTTAAGATATTTTATATATATGAATATATATATTAGTATATAGCTAATATAGGTATTATAATATATATTCTAAGTGTCACATACTATATAAATATAAGTTATCTATCATGAGTATATATTAGTAATATATATATATCATATCGGTATATCTTATATATATGTATATATTATTAGTATATATTATATAAAGAACGATTTTTTGCTTGGCCCCCCCGAAAAAAATATCTGGATACGCCACTGTATATATAGTATATATATTATATATTAGATATATTACCTATTATATATTAATAATTAATATATAATATATTATATTTTATTGCCCTCGGCCGTATAAATTAATACACGTATTCCATTTAATTTCCCCCCCCCCCGAAAAAAAATACTGGATACGCCACTGTATATATATATAGTATAATAGAGTATTATATATATATATATATAATATATTATATATATATTATAATAGATATATATATATAATATTAAGTTATTATAAAAATATATACTATTATATATATTAGTTATATATATATATATAATATTATATATCTATATTAGATACTAATATATATATATTATAGTATATTATATATATATATATATATATATCTATATATATATATATATATATATATTATATATATATATATATAATATTATATATTTAGTATATATATATATATATATAATATATATATATTATTATTATATAATTATATGATATATTATATATATATATTATATATAATATATATTAATATTATATATATATAGTGATATATTATATATATATATAAATATATATATATTATTATATATATATATATATATATTATATATATAATATATATATATTATATATATATATATAGTATATATATATATTTAATATATATAATTAAATATATATAGGATATATATATCGTATATATATAATATATACTATAATAATATATATATAATATATATATAGTATAGTAATATATATAATATATATATATATAAATATATATAGATAATATTAGTATATATATTATATATATATTATATTATATTATATATATATATATATAGTAGTATATAATATAAGTATATATAATATATATACTGTATTATATAATAATGTATATATAATATATACTATATATTATATGTATATATAGTATATAATTATAATATCTATATATACCTACTATATATATATATATATATATACTATATATAAATTCTTTTATTGGTACAATCTCTATTGTCTAAAAAAAAGTATTATTTGATTGTCTTTTTGATTTCTTTTATACATTATATTTATTTTAGCTCCTACGTAAGACAGACTTTAGATACTTTTTTAGATAACTTTTGCACATTATTTCAGTATCTCTTAGGAAGGTACATCATCTCTCAAAATTCAATGTTCACACTTTAGCATACAGAGATTCGACAACTGGTCGGGTGGGAGAATATGAGCTACCCGCCTCCTTGATTAGGAGCCTGGCCTCATTGTTTAATCTGTCTTAGCTACCTAAAAAAAAAAATTAAGCCTTGGTCAATATTAAATTTTTAGTTTTTTCTTTTCTGGACATGATAAAATGTGCTTGAAAAATGTATTACAGTATATTGCATTAGATTCACAATAAAAGATTTTTTTGTCAAAATATGAATATTATTATTATTATTATTATTATTATTATTATTATTATTATGATATTCTAATTATATTATGTCATTATATATTATTTATTGTTTATTATTATTGATCTATTATTATTATTATTATTATTATTATTATTATTATTATTATTATTATTATTATTATTATTATTATTATTATTATTATTATTATTATTATTATTATTATTATTTAATTATTAATTCTTATTACTTATTTTAATACCATATCTACATATTATTAAATATACAATATACTTATTATTAATATATAATTGAAATTGAAATATGGTTGAGTAAAAATATTATTGAGATTTTTTTATATTTAGTTTTGTAACATTATTGGTGCGATAACTGAGGAGGTACTTCTTAGAGTGCAGGTAAAGAGACGAAACTTGGTATACTTAGATATTTAGCAATATGAATATTTAAAAAAAAAAAATATCGCTTCAGAGCTGAGAGTATCTTTCAGTGATTCCTCAACGTTAGAGAATTTTTTTTTGACTGAAAATTTCCATCATACTGCTTTGTTTTGTTTTTTTGTAAAGCAGAAATTTATCGATGGTGCTTTTGTTTTCGGAAATTTTTGAAATTTATGCTTTAAAAAATGGATTTTTTCTATTTAAAATTGAAAACTTCATTTCCTTAAAGCAGAAATAATAATCACTCACGTGGTTGGTGGGTTCTTAGTCTAGGGTTGACCCACGCACCAGATGTGGTGCGGTGCGGTGCGGTGCGGTGCGTGGTGCGCACATTTCGGTGCGGTGAGATCCAATGTACCGGTGCGGTGCAATTTTTAAAATATAGAGGTATGTGGTACGGAGTGCGGTGCGCATTGAAACATAGAGGTGCGGTACGATGCGACAAAAAAATGACTTTTGGTGTGGTGCGTGGTGCGCTTACCCTGGTGCGGTGCGGTGCGGTGCGGCACGGTGCGGTGAGCAAATTGCCGGTGCTCGGGCAACCCTAGTTCTTACCGTATTATGGGAGTGACATTTTCCGTACTTTATTATTATTTACCCAACCAAGGAGGATTACTGCACACTACAGCAAATATGTGATGACCAGGATTTATCCTAGTATCCTATTTTACAACCAAAATAATAATAAAATTCTGTCTTTATTATATTGAATAATTTTACGTTATTGAGATTAAAAGGTCATTTCACATATATTATTCACATATATTATTTCGCATATATTATTACTATTTGTGGCACATTGAAATATAATTAATCTGAAATGAAATAAAAATTAATTAAATGAAATAGAGGATTCACACGTGGTAATATTTAGAAAAATAGATAATTCACACGAGGTAATTGTTTAGAATTAACAGAAGACCCCCCACACGATTTTGGTTCCTGTAAGCCCAACAAGGGAAATCTATATCCTCAAAATTATTTCCCTGGCATTAAGAATGTTCAATCAGAGTTGCCAACCTAAAATTTTTAAACTCTGAATTCTTTTGTCCCTTTGGAAGGACTGGAATTTTTCAATATGTTCAATCAGAGTTGCCAAACTAAAATTTTAAACTCTAAATTCCTTTGGAGTTTTTCCCTAATTCGTAATGGAAACTTCTATTTTTCATGAAAATGAGAGGTAAGTGATAGCTTTAAATGTTAGATTCAATTTCAGCACGCACAAATACATAATAATTGACTATTTTAAAGTCGGAAATAATTTTCCTGTTGACTGGTGGTTATAGGCCATCAAAATGGGTAACTTATGATACCAAATTACTTACTATCAGAAGCCAAACAAACCACAAAAATGTATCCGGAATATTTGAAAGTTTGGTAATCTTTTCAGCGCTATCAATTCTTTTTGGGGAAATCAAAATAATGAGATTATTCAACTACCAATGAAATTGTAACAATACAAAATAAAATAAAAATCTGAAAAATATTTATTAATTAATTGCGATTTCTTTGTCAGATTTCAAAAATACACTCTCCAAGAAAGAGTTATTAATTTAGACTTGAATAAGGGCATATGAGAGTTAGAAATGAAAATAACATTTCTTCTACTAAGCAAATTTTCCCTTTCATTGCAGATTGGGAAATGACCGGACGAGATCTTTCTTTAGAGGTTTGGTTAATCAAAATTGTTTGAAATTTAAAGATTTTTTTAGCTTTTGGTTAAGAAAAGTTCTCCGGTCCCTCTCTTGTTAATCTGGCAACACCTAACGATAGGTGCGTGAAATATAGTTTGTAAAACAAAAATTTCAGTACTATTTCGTTAAATCTCAAGTTAATGCAATTATAACAGGTATAAGCAATTTTTTTTTTTTTTTTTTTTTTTTTTATAATAAACAAATGTTTTATTTTGAAAGCAGAGAGTAACGTCAATCAAGAGCCGTAAAATCTTATATCTTTCTGAAAAGTTATTTCACCATTGAGCTATATTAATAATTTATAAATATATTGATAAAAGATAAAAAAGAAAAAAGATAAAAAAGTAATTTATAGGTAAGTTAATATTATATTTACTTACTTTAACTGTTAAGATATATTGTTAAGAAATATTTAAAATAACATTCAGAATATAAAATTAGAAAGAGTATCTATAGTCGGTTTTAAAACATAAATTCCATTTTTTCACTATGAACAAAATGAACAAAATTTTACGGTGATAAAAAAGTTTTATACTACATTCACACTAACTCATAAACATCTCTACATACACGTACCGTACACCTATACACACATACACACCACACACACACACAACACACACTCACACACCACATATTATATATATAATATATATATATGATATAATATATATTTATATAGTATATTATATATATTGGATATAGTATATATTATATTATTAGATATCTATCTATATATATATATATATATCTAATAGTGATATATATATATATTATATAATAATATATATATACTATATATATATATATTAGTATATAGTATTATATATATAAATATATATATAATATATATATATATATAATATAATATATATATAATATATATATTATATGATATATATATATATATTATAATATATATATTATATATTATATATATATATATATAATATAGTTAGTATATTTATACATATAGTATATATATATATATATATATTATATAGTATATATATATATATATATAATATTATTATTTATATCATTATATTATATATATAGTATATATATTATATATATAAATATATATATATATATAGCCATAAAATAGATAAGGATACAACGCTAATTAATATCAGATATGTGATAATAGATATATATATATATTATATATATATATATATATTAATTATATATATATATATTATATATATATAATATATTATAAATAAACAGCTAAATACATAAAGGTATAAAAAGGTTGTTGAAGACGAATATTTATAGGCTATAATCACACAAGTGCCTCAATCAATGCGTCTTATATATAATGGAGTGTCATATAGTTATATATATATTATGTAATACTATATATACTATATATATATATATATATTTATGATATATATAAAATATCATAATGATATATATATATATATCTATATACTATATATATTATATTATATATAGCGTATATAGTACGATATATTATATATATATTATATGTACTGTATATGATTTATATAATATATTTATGTATTTATTTAATTATTACCACATAGCTCTTAATCCTGAGGTAATGGTAGGAAAGTATTTGTATGTTTCTGGACCAAGTGGAAGGTGCAGGAATAGTTAGGCCCGATAGCAAGCCCGGCTTCAGCGTGACGTAGTCGGAATGCTTGCCACCGTAAGGCGTTGGTTCGCATCCTAGTACGCGGCTTTTCCAATGTGAGAAGCATGAGAAGAGTGATTTGTTTGTGAAATAGACTGTTCTGTTGGCATGGTGGTTGCTATTGGTTGTGATGTTGTGTCGTATTGAGATTAGTGTAACATACACATTATGCCGTAAACGCAATACGGTAAATATTGCAGAAAAAATCTCTACTAATGGCAATTTTTGTGTCCGTTCACGTGGCCGAAATAGAACTCGAACCCATACTGTGTTTCTTTAGGTGTGAGCCATAAAGTATAGTATATATATATATAATATATATATAGTATATATATATATATAATATTATATATATATTATATATATTATTTATATAATATACTATATATATTATATTATATATTATAGTATATAATATAATATATAATTTATGACAAAAAAATTTCGTGGTCATTCGCGTTCAAGAAAAAAAATGTGGTAAAGTCAAGAACAATTCCTTCTTTCTTCTTTTTTTAATTCTCGTCCAATATAAATTTAAATTAGAATTAATTACATATAATTATCTTTTTATTTTCTGTGTTGATTTATTATGAAAATGAATAGATTAATTATTCTTTTTAAATAAATAGAACTTCAGAGTTTTTATAATTTTCAAAATTAATTTTTATAGTGCTAGCTGTTGCTTACGAAAATAAAAAGAATTTCAAGTAAAAACTTGTCAGAATTATATATAGCTATAAGTTTCTTAGATATAGAATTAGTTTTAAGTTTTTCTCTGATCGGGTAGGCCTAAACAGACTAAGAGCATATCCTGCGCGCCAAAACAGACTAAGAACATATCCTGCAGCAGCCAACAACAAGTGGACGTAAGAGGATGGTATCGCTGCGCGCCAAAAAACAGACTAGAGCATAACCTGCAAACCAAAACAGACTAAGAGCATATCCTGCAAACCAAAACAGACTAAGAGCATATCCTGCAAACCAAAACAGACTAAGAGCATATCCTGCAAACCAAAACAGACTAAGAGCATATCCTGCGCGCCAAAACAGACTAAGAGCATATCCTGCAAACCAAAACAGACTAAGAGCATATCCTGCTCCACAAAACAGACTAAGGGCATATCCTGCAAACCAAAACAGACAAAGAGCATATCCTGCAAACCAAAACAGACTAAGAGCATATCCTGCGCGCCAAAACAGACTGAGAGCAATAATTCCTGCAAAGACCAAAACAGACTAAGGAGCATATCTGCAAACCAAAACAGAACTTAAGACATATTATGCAAAACCAAAAACAGGACTAAGGACTGATCCTGCAAACAAAACAGATAAAAGAGGGGATTACCTGCGCGCCAAAACAGACTAAGAGCATATCCTGCAAACCAAAACAGACTAAGAGCATATCCTGCAAACCAAAACAGACTAAGAGCATATCCTGCAAACCAAAACAGACTAAGAGCATATCCTGCGCACCACAAACAGACTAGGCAGTTATCCTGCGCGCCAAAAAGGACTAAGAGCATATCTGCAACCAACAGCACAAGATCATTCTCTGCGCGGCCAAAAACAGACAGAGCATTATCACTGCGCGCCAAAGACAGGACTAAGACATATCCTGCCAAACCAAAACAGGACATAAGGCATATCCTGGCAAAACAAAACAGACTAAAAGAGCACTATCTGCAAACCAAAAACAGGCACAGTAAGAGATTAATTCGCGCGCGCCAAACAGACTTAAGAGCACTACCCTCGCAAACCAAAACAGACTAAAGAGGCATATCTTGCGAAAACCCAAAACAGAACTAAGACATATCCTGCAAACCAAGAACAGACTAAGAGCATTATCCTGCGCGGCCAAAACAGAGTAAGAGAATATTGCCTTGCAACCAAAACAGACTAAGAGCATATCCTGCGCGCCAAAACAGACTAAGAGCATATCCTGCAAACCAAAACAGACTAAGAGCATATCCTGCAAACCAAAACAGACTAAGAGCATATCCTGCTCGCCAAAACAGACTAAGAGCATATCCTGCGCGCCAAAACAGACTAAGAGCATATCCTGCAAACCAAAACAGACTAAGAGCATATCCTGCGCGCCAAAACAGACTAAGAGCATATCCTGCAAACCAAAACAGACTAAGAGCATATCCTGCGCGCCAAAACAGACTAAGAGCATATCCTGCAAACCAAAACAGACTAAGAGCATATCCTGCGCGCCAAAACAGACTAAGAGCATATCCTGCGCGCCAAAACAGACTAAGAGCATATCCTGCTCGCCAAAACAGACTAAGAGCATATTCTGCGCCTTCAGGAACTTCGAAAATCTATCCTTCAGGCTATTTTAAGCTAAAGGAAAGGCAAAACCAGTTTCTCCGACCACCCCACCAATATTAGCGATTCTCATTATCATTTAGACATCAATATAAATAATATATCGAATTACTAGAAACATCAAATCTGGCAACAAAAGTAAATTAAATTCTGGCACCATGCATAGATGCAACAATTAATGAAATTTCAAAAAAATAAATAAATACATTCAGTGAAGGAATCACTATGAAAATATTACAATTTGTTCAAATAATAATTTGTATATATGCGTAAATATTACACATGTAAACATTGTTAGTGTATATTAATGATAGGGATTATCTCCTACACTCTGCGAGATTATTTTATTCTCAATGTCAAATTCAATATTATGAAACCTTTAAATAAAAATTGGGATTAATTAATATTTTATGCACTCACCAACATATAGGCTATATATATATATATATATATATATATATTATATAATATATATATATAATATATAGGTAGATATCTATATAGTATATATATTATAGTAATAATAATTATATATATTTTATATATATATTATATATATATATACGTAGTAATATGTATATATTATATATAATATATATATAGTATATATTTATACTTATTTTATAAATATAGTATAGTATAATATATATATATCATATTATATATATATATAGTGATATATATATATATGTATTGTTAATATATAATATATATATAATATATATACAAACATATATTAGTAAGTAATATAGATAGATATATATATATACGTATGATATATATATATATATATTATATACTATATATTAGTATATACTTGTATATTGGATTAGCGAGAGCGGTAATAGTACCTCGTATATAGGGTAAAAGGGGACAAGTTAAAATGTAGGAATTATAGGGAGTTTAGTTTATTGAGTGTTGTTGGGGAAGATATTATGCTGGTATTTGTTTGGTCAAAAGAGTTCGATTTTCGAGAGGACTGAAGGAGGTATGATCAGTGAAGAACAAAGTGCGCTGTAGAAGTGGCATAGAGGATGTGGATGGATTAAATCTTTCACTTGAAACAAATGATTGAGAAGATGCAGGGAGAAGAAAAATAAATTGGTATTTAGGTTTTATGTGATTTGCATGTATCGGTGGCTGGGTTGGTAAACGTTCTGAATGGAACATAAAAGTAATGTATGACGATAGTGAAGAAGAATTGAAAGAAATAAAGGTGGGGATGGTCGGAAAGTGATTTGGTTTAAATATTCAATGCGAAGGTGCAGGCAGGAATGTGTTATGGTTTCTTTAGAGTATGGGGTGTGGCAGGAGTTGGTGCGTAGAATGATAGAGAATGGAAAGTGAGAGGATAGAGGGTGCCCTTCCGCTTATATGCGGTGAATGATGTTTGGTTTTGTGTGAGAATATTGAAGAGGTTTGATAGGCATTGGTAGAGAGATATTGGCCGAGTGCATGTTAGAAGGAGAGGTTTGAAAGTAAATGTAGATAAGAGGTAAAGTTATGGTTGTGAGTGAGGACAGTCCTTCGGTATGTGAAGTTATGTTAGATTGGTGTGAGCTGCTAGAACCAATGTCTTGAGTTTGTTTCATACTGTTTAACCTATATGTCGAATGAAAAGAGAACGGGATGATGCAGAGTGTGTAGTAGAATTGTGAATGGCAGGAAGCTGGCTGGTGCAAATTAAATTGTATGGTGGGATTGTAAAGGGCACTAACTTTGAGGTCGCTAGGGTTCTCACATGAGGGGCTATTGTTGTTTACCTTGTTAATGATATAGTAGGTTGAGACGATGGTCTGGAATAAGAGGGTATAGATCTAAAGTTTAACGTGTTCAGATGGACAATCTTAGGGGCGTGTTAGGTGTGTTAAGAATTGATAAAATGATGAATGGAACGTATATAGAGAGTTGTGTGGTGTGAAGAAAGGCGGTAAGTGACGAGAATAAATGGAAAGTTTCTTTGAGATGGAATATGGTTCATGTGGAAAGGATATGAGGGTGAAGTTTTTTAGTGGGGTCAATTTAGGAGGTATGGGAAGTAATGGAAAAGTGGAATTGAGTGGAAGTAGGGAATGACTAGAGGAGAGAAATGTGAGGTTTGGAAAAGACGGCGAGAAGAAAGAATGCATAATAGAAAGATGAATTGGCGGAGGTTTTATGAAGGGGGTATGGTTTGTGGCCTACCTGGGCCAAGGGTATGACCCCACACTGACGAGATGCGTATAGTTAGTGAGGGTCCGTCGCGGGTCCCGTGAAGCTTCTAGGTGGATTTTTGCTGATGAGTTCGTATTCTTACTATTCTTATTCTTATCTTCTTGTACTACTTTTCTGTTTCCGGAGCTGTTACCGCACCTCACCCCAGCAATTTGGGGAAAGAAAAGTGATGTGATCGATGATGATGATGATGATGAATGTATGACTGATGATTTGATGATGATGATGATGGATGTAAGATGAGATATAGGTATATATATATATATATATTATATATATATAGTTATACTATATATATATATAGTCATAATAGTATATATAGTATATAATATATATATATATATACGTATTTATTATGTGATATATATACATATATATATATATAATTATATATATATTATATATATATATATATATAATATATATATATATAATATATATAATATATATATATATAGTATAATATTTATAGTATAGTGTATGTATATACTCATATTATATACTATATATATATATATATATAGTATAGTATATATATATTATATTATTATACTATGTATATTATATATTATATACTATGATATATATTTTATATATTATATATATATATATATATTATAATTATATACTATATATATATATATATAATAATATTATATATATAATATAGTACTATATATATAGTTATATATAAATATATATATAATAGTATATATAGTATATAATGATAGATTAAACGAGGTTTGTATTATAAAGACTTGAAGATCCTGTTTGATTTTAATGAAGTAATGTAATAAGATACCCATTTAAAAATCACGTCTAGTATTACTAGATGAAAAAAAGTAAGCCGTTTAAAACGCTGATGTAGATGACGTTTGAGCGTTTTAAATGGCCGTTTATCCGGTGCCTAAATAGTATTCTGCTTAAGTATGTTTGTTTTGAACTCTGTGGAAGGTTTCGTGTGGGCCATTATTATGAGGTATTTATATCCTAATTAAAGAATATTAAGAGAAATAAAAATATATACCCAATATAAAATATTAAAATATTAAAGTATTTTAATAAATAAAAAAATAAATAAATATATAAATAAAAAATATATTATAATATATATAGAATTATGATATATTATGTATGATGTATATATATATAATATAAAATTATATTTTGCATATTATATATATATATATAATAATATATTATATATATATATATATATATGATATATATATATATATATATATATATATTTATATATATATATTAATATATTATATCTATATATTTATAATACATTTATAGAATGGTCTATATATGATAAAATAATACATAATTATTAAATGTTATTACCTCCGCCTTAATCCAAAGATAGTATAGAAAATGACAAATAATATTTTAGAAAACATAACATAAAAATAAGTTCTTCGAATAAAATATCATAGTAAAGTGTAAGAGTTTACTGATTTTAAATCAAGTAAAACAGTCAAAATCAAGCAACCCCGTTCAGGCTGGTCCCCTCCTCTCCATCCGGTTCTACCTTTTGGATCTTGATCCTATTTGATCAATCAACTTTATATTACGGGTTGCAAAAACTCATCAAGGGTATCAAGCGTTATTATCATTATATAGAGAGAGATGAAAAAGAAATGAAAAAAGAAAAAAAGATATATGAAAAAAGAAAAAAGAAAAAGAAAAAAAAAGAAATGAAAAAAAGAAAAATAATAAAAGAAAATTGAAAAAAAAGAAAAGTGAAAAAAAAAAAAAAATAAGCAGAAAACAGAAATAAAGAAGAAAAAAGAAAAAAGAAAAAAAGAAAAATGAAAATGAAAAAAGAAAAATGAAAAAATTAAAAGAAAAATGAAAAAAGAAAAATGAAAATGAAAAATGAAAAATGAAAAAAAGAAAAGAAAAAAGAAAAAAAGAAGTAACTGTAATGTCAATTGAAATTAGTTGAAGTAAGCAAACATACCGGATTTGGAATTGAATGTCAGATCTATCGCGTGTATACAGTAATATTTAAACAAAAAAATTTGTCATAAACATAGTGTCTAATTAGCATACAGATCAACGAATAATTGCATGGATAGCAAACTTTTATCCAAACATAAAATAAAAATAAGCTATTTGAATAAAATATCGTAGTAAAGGGTAATAGTTTACCGATCGTAAAGCAGTAAATCAGTAAATCAGGAAATCAAACCATCCATCCCCTCCCCTCCCACCCCTCCACCCCTCCCACCAAAAATCCATGATCTTGTGATTTAATGATTCAGGTCACTTTTCGTGTATCATTTTCGGACAAACACTAAAAAATTAAGCTCTTTTTATATACTAAAGCAACGAACATATGCTAACGTGACAAAGTGTTTTCACATTAATAAACTACCATAGCATTACCAGAACTAGAGAAATAATGTACAACGACAAACTTAGCCACACTTACGCCGCGACTTAACTACTAACATTGACAACAGTTCCATACTTAACAACAGTAAAGTACCTATCACAGCGTACAAAGCGTAACGTATTCACACTTTTTCAAACATATCTCTAACATATCAATGTTAATTTTACATTAACATGTTATATTTATCAAAATGTATCATATAACCCTGTCCAATTATCATACTGACAATGAATATTAACGCTAAACCTACGTTTTTACATAACACTAGTAAATCAACAAAATGATTTCATCAAAACCATCACCTAAATTCATAATCCCATCGATAATTGCAAACATAACAAAGTTTTTATCCAAAAATAACATAAAAAATAACGAAGTTTTATCCAACACATAACATCCATAACATAACATAATGAATAAAATATCATAGTAAAGTGTAAAATAGTTTACTGATTTTAAAGCTGAAAATCAATAAATCAGTAAATCAAACCACCCGTCCCTCTACTCCCCATCCCCAGTCCCCACCCACCCTTCCATGATTTATTGATCTATCGATTCAAGTCATATCTCGAGTATCATTTTGGATAAATATACATTAAAAACAAGTTCTTTATCAAATTTGACCAACGATTACGCTAACGTGACAAAGTTTTAGTATCAATAAAGCTAACATATCATAACCTGAACTAGGAATATAACGTACAACGACAAACCTAACATACCTTACGCTCGAATAAACAGTCAACATTAACAAAGTTCCATACTTAATAGCAGTAAAGTAACTAACATGGGATACAGAACGTAACCTGTTCACAGTTTTTCAAACGTATCTGTAACATATCATTGGTATTTTTATCTTAACATAGTAATATTTAACAAGCATTTATCATACCTTACATTATTTATCATACAGCCAACCGATTATGTTAAGGTAACAAAGTTTTCACATCAATAAAGCTAACATATCATAACCTAAGCTAAGAATATAATGTACAACGACAAAACTAACATACCTCTCCTTTGAATAATCTACTATTATTCTAATCTACTATCAACGGTAAAGTAGCTAACAGGACATACAAAACTCAATGTATCCATACTTTTCCAACAAATCAGCAACAGCTAATATAGTATTATCTAACAAAATCTCTTAACAAAGTGACCAATCTTTCAAAGATACCAGCATCAATGAACTACTGAACTGACAACTACATTCAATCAAAGTGTGCACTTCACAATGAATATTACATCATTTTTGGAACATGGATAAAGGTAGAGATTAGCAAATTTTCGAGCAAACCTAACGATTACAAATCATGCAAAACTACCCCATGCTCACGTTTTCCTAACACACAATATCGTCATCCAACCCCAAGTAATATTTCCGAAGTTTTATAATTACTTCTCTAACAAACCCAGTTTTAATTTCACATTGTTATAGTAATATTTAACAAAAACGTAACAGAAATTAAACATAGCCTAACATATCTAACACTTACAAGGGGTGAAAACCTACAATAGATATAAAGCATCAGGGATCCTATATCGAATAAGGAACATTAACATTTGGACCTATGAATAAGTTCTCAACCTATCCCTCATCATGCAGCAAATAACATTAACAAGGTGTAAGCGGTAAGGACACAACCCGAAGGGCTGTATCCTTATGTACCCGCTTACACCCCCCTTCGTGGTAACCCGAGATGGGTCTTCATGCATCTCTCCTGGGGGTGATCTCCAGTTGTGTTTACAAGTCCTCCAAAATCGCATCTGTATGATGCGCTGTTGCCAAACCTATCAGTTTGTCTATAGTAAAGCTTGAGATTGTTATACTTTGTTAATGTCTACAGTTTATTCAGGCTTAATGTATGCCGGGTATGCTGTGGTACTATATGTTTTTAGTTCAGGAAATATTATGTTAGCTTTTATTCGTTGATCTGAATGATCGATAAGGTTATTTATGAATGTTGCAGTGAATTTTTTGCTGAGTCTTATGTTTATTCATTAGTTCAAAGTGATGTTATATTTGATATGCCATGACCACTTTGATGGAATGAAGTTCATTCATTAGTTTCAAGTTGCTAGTAATCTTTGAAAGTTTGGACACTTTGTTAAGGAATTTTGTTAGATAATGCAGTTTTTATCTGCCGATCTTATGATTGAAAAGCTAGTATAGGTTGAGTTTTGCTGTATGATGACAGTAGGTTGAAAACTTATTCATAGGTCCAAATGTTAATGTCTTATTTCGTAGTCCTATGTTATTATCTATTGTAGGTTTTCACTCCTTGTAAGTGTTAAGATATGTTAGGCTATGTTAATTTCTGTTACGTTTCTTGTTAAATATTACTCAAACAATGCTGAAATTAAAACTGGTTTGTTGGAGAAATGAAAGTTTTTCAAGATATTACTGTGTTAACTGACCATGATGTGTTAGAAACGTGAGCATGGGTTAAGTTTTTGCTGGGTAAGTGTTAGTTTGCTCGAGAAATTTTTGCTTAATGTTCTACTGGTTTATATCATTGTTCAAATGATGGTTTTATTCGATTGAGTTGACATCTTTGATGAAGGTAGTGTCGTTCATTAGTTCTGATGCCCTGGTATCTTTGATAGATTTTTTTTTGGGGGGGGGGTTCACTTTTAAGGATTTTGTTAGGTAATACTGTATTCTGTTGCTGATATGTTGGAAAAGTGGGGTCATTGAGTTTTTGTATGTTCCTGTTAGCTACTTCATTTGATTATGGGAATTTGTTAATGTTAGCAGATTATTCATACGTTTTGATATGTTAGCTTTACTGATGTGAAAACTTTTGTTACCCTAACAACATATTCGTTGGTGTATGATAAATAGGTTAAGGTTAAGATAAATGTTTGTTAAATATTACTATGTTAAGATAAAATACCAATGATATGGTTACAGATACGTTTGAAAAACTGTGAACAGGTTACGTTCTGTATCCCCTGTTAGTTACTTTACTGCTATTAAGTATGGAACTTTGTTAATGTTAACAGTTTATTCATGCGTAAGTTGTGTTAGGTTTGTCGTTGTACCGTATTTTCTTAGATTAGGCTATGCGATGTTAGCTTTATTGAATACTAACTTTGTTCACGTTAGGTATTTCGTTGGTAGTGTATAAAGAACTTATTTTATGTTATGTTTATCCAAAACGAATCCGAGATATGACTGAAATGATGGTCAATTACGAGCAGGAGGGTGGGTTGGGGAATAGGGAGTAAGGACGGGTGGTTTTGATTACTGATTTCATTGAGTTTCAGCTTTAAAATCAGTAAACTATTATACTTTAATATGATATTTTTATTCATAGACTTATTTTATGCTATGTTTGGTAAAATTTGTTATTTTTTAATGTTTATGTTTTGGGTATAAAACTTTGTTATTTTTGCAACTATTTGCTGGGGATTAAATATTAGGTATGGTATGATAATTTTTTTTAATAATTTTAAGCTATGTTTAATGTATACGTTGGCAGTATATTCATTGTCAGTATGATAATTTAGACAGGATTAAGCTAAATTTTTGATAAATATTAAACATGTTATAAATTAACTTGATATGTTGATATGTTAAAAACAATGTGAATAGGTTAAGCTTTGTAATGCTGTGATCGGTACTTAACTGTTGTTAATGTATGGACTGTTGTTAAATGGGTTAGTAGTTACTTCACGCGTAAGTGTGCTAGGCTTTATGTCGTTATGTATTCTTGCGATCATTTATTGGTATCACTTCCTTTATGCTGGACATATATACATACCACATATGTTAGCTTTTTTACAAAAATTGTGTCTATTTATACAAATGCTACGGCAGTTAGCGTACGTTCGTTGGTTAGTATATAAAGAACTTAATTTTTGTGTTATGTTTATCCGAAAATGATTCTCAAAATGTGACCTGAATCATTAGATCACAAGATCATGGATGGGCGGTTGGGAGGTATGGGAGTGATGGGAGGGGAGGGGACGGATGGCTTGAATTTATGATTTAATTCTATTGCCTTAGGATCGGTAAACTATTACACTTTACTACGATATTTTATTCAAAGAACTTATTTTTACGTTATGTTTGGATAAAACTTTGCTATGTGTGCAATTATTTGTTGATCTGTATGCTAATTAGACATCGTTATGATAATTTTTTTTGTTAAATATTATTGTATCAAAGTAAAATTAAAATTGAAAAGCTAGAGATATGATTGAAAAAAGTATGAATATGTTGCGTTTTTGTACGCTACGTTAGTTACTTTCTTATTTTCTTTTTTCTTTTTCTTTTATTTTTTCATTTTTCATTTTCATTTTTCTTCTTTTCATTTTTCTTTTTCTTTTTCATTTTTCTTTTTTCATTTTCAGTTTTCTTTTTTTCTTTTTTCTTTTTCATTTCTTTTTCTTTCTTTTTACCTTTTTCTTTTTTAATTTTTCTTTTTTGTCATTTTTCTTATTTTCATTTTTCTTTTTTATCATTCCTTTTTCTTTCTTTTTTCTTTTTGCTTTTTTCATTCTTCTTTTTTATTTTTTTCATTTCTTTTTCTTCTCTATATAATGATAATAACGCCTATACCCTTGATGAGTTTGAAACCCATATATATGAAATGTGATCTGAATCAATAGAACAATAGATCAAAAGGTTATGAACGGGTGGATAGGGAAGGGACAGCCTGGACGGGTGGCTTGATTTACTGATTTAAAATCAGTAAACTCTTACACTTTACTATGATATTTTATTCGAAGAACTTATTTTTGTGTTATGTTTGGACTAAACTTTGTCATTTTTTATGTTATGTTTGGATAAAACTTTGTTATGTTTGCAATTATTGTTGTCAAGTATGATACATTTTAATTGCACATGAACAAAATTTTGTTTAAATATTGCGAAATGTCTAATGAAAAAACTTTGTTTTACGTCAACATTTTACACTCGTAGGCTGATAATTGACAAGGTTATGGTAAATTTTTGTTATATAAATTGGTTACGTTAGAAGGAACATTTATATTTTAGAGATATGCTTGACACTGTGTGAATAGGTTACGTTTTTTGTATATGTTATGTGTTAGTTCCTTCAATTTTGTTAAGCATGGAAAGTCCGTTAATGTTAGGCAGTTTTATCGGTTTAAGGTATGTTGTTGTCCATTATGCATTATATCCTGTTCAGATGATGTTATGACGCTATATTAAGGTGAAAGCTTTGTCACGTTAGAGTATCTAGTTGATCAGTGTATAAAGAACTTAATTTACGTTATGTTATTTTTATCCGCAATGATATCGAACATGTTACTTGCTGACAAATAGAACATTAGATCATAGCAATATGGGAGGAGGGTGGAAGGAGGTGCGGGTATGGGTGGTTTGTTTTAACTGTTTTAACGGAATTACTTGTTTTTTAAAGGGTGTGTAAATGCAAAGTTTTTTAAAGTTTTAAACTAAATAAGAACAAATGTTTTTGGAAAAAATAAAATTTTAAACAAAATAAAAATTCAAAGTCATTAACTTTTTTGCACTAGCATATCAATATATTTATATTTTAAAGTATTATATATTTATTATATAATAAATATATATATTATATATATATATATATATAATATATATATATATATTATATATATATTATTATATTATATAAACTTATATATATTTATAATATATATATATATATATATATATAATAATATATATATAATGTACGTGTGTGTGTGTAGTGTCAATAAGAGATTGCTAAAAAGAAAATTAAAATTGTTTAATAAATTAAATGAAATAATCAGTTTACAATAAATATATATATATATATTGGTAGGCTTACTGATGTTAATTAACATTTGTTATTGTTAGTCCAGTTTGTATTCGTAGTTCAATTTTGTTAATTAGGTTATGATATATATATCACTAAAGTTATATATAAATTAACATCGGTATGTCGTCCATTGCTAATAAGACATGTGAGTATTTTTAAAGTTTGGTAAGTGGCGTATCTGTACATTAGTATTGATTCACCTGTATAGATTAGCAATTATTTTCGTCTGATTAGTATTGATTTTGATTCTAAATTTTATCTTTAAAAATTTTTCTTAATGTTTTTTTGCAGATCTCTTCATTTTGTACATAATTTTTTAGTAATTCTAATTTGACTAAAAACTTCATTTTCATCCTTTCTTACGTTTGTTATATGACCCTGTGACAAACAGGAATCTAGTTATTGCTTAATGTTTTCGAAAAATGAATCAAACAAGAAAATCATAGGTATTGCTTAATGTTCGAAAAAATGGGAGGAGTTTGAACAATTTCTTACAAGGATAATCTAATGAAGACAGAAATATAAAATATATAAAGTAAACGAATTGCTCGTAAGACCGGGGTATGATAAGCAGTAAAAAACAGAACATAGACATGAGTGAGATGGAAACCCTGAAAGGAAAACATCAAACACGAACAGAAAACGATTAAGGTATAGAGCCTGTACATGGAATTATTGACCCAATATGATCCGTTTGTCCGTCATAAACTTGTTTACTTTCTCTGATTGGTCAAAAAGAAGAAGAATCTCATCACCTTTTCGAGTCTGTTTAACACACCATTTTTCGTCGATTAAGACATTTTTCGCTGTGCTGGTATGCTGACATCTCCTCGCTCCTAAAGCTCCGTTTAAGTGATATCTTTACAAGGACATTCCGTAATACCGCAGCGGATGTGTCTTTATCTTTTATTCGTAACCGAATGGATTTTCGATATATTTGTTTTGCTGCCATCTCGAGGTTGCAAATAATAGACCATTGATTACTTCTGTTGAAGAACTTCATCAAGATATCGTGTCGACTGAAGCATGTTGTGAGGCTATCTGTGGTTTATCTGATTCTCGACTCGTAGTGTATATCTAGCTGTATGTAGACAGCGTGAGAGGTTTCTAATATTAGATGGGATGGCATGAATGTTGTTGTCCAGCACTCGTGTGCGAAAACCAGTTCCCAAAGGATAGACAGACAAAGCGAACCATTGATGGGTAACTCGACAACTAATTGTGAAGCCACTATCGATATAATCGATGTGACCTTCTAGGCAATAATCATATTATAAATGGTTACCAGCAGTTCGAATAAACATCTGAAAATATATGTTTATCAGCTTTGATAAAAATGAAAATAACGAGTTAAACCATAACATCTTAGACGACGTCAACATACTTATGAGGTAACTAATATATACTATATATAGCTCATCGTGGGTTATAATTCTAATTATAGATATTATACACTAGAATAACTATGGTGGTTTACCAGGTATATATGAGTAGTATATATCATCATATATATAGTAGTATGTTATTTAACTAGTAACATGGATAAGTTTACCTCATCTCTGGCATGTTAGAGAGTAAGTGCTAGTTGAAACCAAAATATAACAAATGAATGGTTTTAGTGCTTGCTGAATGCATTTTTACTTACATCCTTTCAAAGGGAGTTGATATCTCTGGTATAGAATTATATAGAGCTTGCCTCAATTTATAAGAATCCTATATTCCCTTGATTAGATGTTAATTAATATTGTTTTAAAATAAAAGCGTACCGTTTTTTTTGTGTTTATTTTTAATGCTCTTTTCTTTGAAAATTATGTTATAATACCTGCAAACACTTATTTTATTCTTCACTATGTGAAGCTTGTATGTTTAAGATGTTATTGTAGCTGGCAGTTTATTTGTGTTGGCTGTTGTATTGCTTAAGTATGTTATGTTCATAGTTTAACTCTTCCGATGATAAAACTTTGTTTATGTTAGTCATGTTTATTCACTATTAGATCATTGTTATGTCAGCTGCTATCCATATAGATCAGTAGATCTATAGATCATGGATGGGTTGGTGCGGGCGAGGGAGGGCGGATTGATTTACTTATTTATCTGTTTGTACTGCTTTAATGTATGTAAAATGTAAATTTTTTACTTATAACATAAGAAAGAATAAATTTTTAAGTAAAACAAAAAGTTTTAAAGAATAATTAGTAACAAAATTAAATTTTTTTTTTAAAAACAAAAAAGTTTTAAAGAAATAAATTAAAAATCAAATAAAAGTTTTTTAAAACAAAAGTTTTAAAGTAATAAAATTATAAATAAATAAAAGTTTTTTAAAAACAAAAAGTTTTAAAAAAAATAAAATTTAAAATAGCATATATTCGTTTGGTCAGGCTGATAATTAGGTTGGTTACTGATCAATTTCTGGTTTACTATATTTACTAATGTTAATGTAAAATAACAAAGGGAGTTAAGAGGTATGCTAATTAGTTACTTTTACTGTTGTTTAGTGTTGATAACTTTGTTAATGTTAGCTGTTTATTGTGCTTAAGATATGTTACGTTTGTTTCGTTGTACATTATATTCGTTCAGGTTATGATATTGCTATAACTTATTTAATGTAAAAAATTATTTACGTTAGCATATATTCGTTCGTCATTATGATAATTATTAGACATGGTTATGCTAAATGTTTGTTAAATTTTTACTATTTTAATGTAAAAATATCCATGATTTTGCATGAAAAAGTGTGGTAGGTTACGTTTTTCCGCTCAATGTTAGTTACTTTATCACTATTTTTTATGTTATGAAACTTTGTTAATGTTAGCCGATTATTCGTGATTAAAGCGTGTTAGGTTTTTACGCGTTTGCTACATTATTATTATTCTTAGTTCAAGTCATGCAATGTTAGCATTATTTGTTAATGTTTGAAAACTATTGCTCGAGCACATTTTTTAGCAATTATTTTCGTTGGTTCCTAGTATGATAAATATGTGTTTAGGTTATGAATAATTTTTTTTGTAAATGTTAATATGTTAATGTAAATTACACGATATGTTAGATTGAATCGTTTGAGAAGTAGTGGAATAAGTACGTATTTGTATGCTATCGTTAGTTCTTTACTGTTGTTATGTGTGGAATTTTGTTATGTTAATAGTTTATTTCATGCATAAGGTATTTATGGTTTTTCTCGTGTACATTACATTTCGTAGTTCTGTTGACGCTAATGTCGTTGCTTTTTATTGATTGTGGGAAACTATTGTACGGTTACATATATTCATTGATCAGTATGTAATTTTAGACCAGGTTATGATAAATTTTGTTAAATTATTTCTATGTTTATGTAAAAATATCCATGATATGTTTAGAAAAAACGTGTGAGTAGAGTTACGTTTTTTGCGATCATTTGGTTAGTTTCTTTTTACTGGTGTTAAGTTGAAACTTTTGGTTTAATCGTTAGCCCTTTTATTCATTGCTTAAAGCTGTATTAGGTTTGTCCGGTTGTGCAATATTTTCTTAGTTCAGATTATGACATTTTACCATTATTGATGAGTGAAATTTTAATCGAAATAGCAAAGATTTTCGTTTTGGTCAGTATAAAGAAATCTCATCTTCTATGTTTATGTTTGATCTATTAAATGACACTCGAAAATAATGACTTGAATCATAGGTAATAGATCAATAGATCAATAACTCAACAGTATCAGGGTTTGGAGGGGGAGGGAAGGTAATGATTTCTGATTTACTGCCTTATGAGGGTATGTAGAAACTCAATTTTTTTTAATCTCAAAACTTAAAAATAATAAAAATTTAATAAATTTTGTTTAATTTTTTTTTTTTTCTTTAAAATTTTTTATTTTTTATTTATTTTTATATTTATTTATTTATTTTATTTATTTATTATTTATTTATTTATTTTATTTTTTATTTATTTATTTATTTATTTATCTTATTTTTATTTATTTATTTATTTTTTATTCATTAATTAATTACATTTATTTTATTTATTTTATTTTATTTATTTATTTTTATTTATTTATTTATTTATTTTCTTTACTTATCTTAATGTTTTTTTTTTTTTTTTTTAATTTATTCTTATCCAATTGTTTTATGTAATTTATTTAATTTTACGAGCCTTGCAAATCTCTTTATTCGATTTTTACGTCTTATAAACATATATCTTTTCGACTACTAATATGGGAACTAGACGACTATTTATTCTTAATTCTTTGTCACCCTGCGTCTCGGTGCCAGCACGGTTGCAAGTTCAATATTCCGGCTTCTCCTTACCTCAGCTACTCTTTTCTCCATTCTTTCTTTATCAGCCTTCCGAAGCCGAACTCCTTTATTCTCCATTATCTCTTATGCCATTACTAGTGTTTCATTCTCTTTAATTGGGGAACCATCCAAACTGGGGTTTCCAGACACCTTTTACGACTTTGATTTAAACTATACATTCAAAGATACTTAGGGGTTCAACTTAATATTTATAAATTAAAATGATACCCATTATTGTGTATTCACTAATTTACACAAAATCGTTTACATAACTCGGCACCTTACTTGCTCTCAGGCTAGCAAGTCTACCGTGATGTACATCACCGTTTGCTGCTTGTCAACTCTACTCCTCTGAGTCGATGACTCACTTCTCCACTCTTTCCTTCTTCTATTTCATCTTTCATCCTTCATTCTTCCTTTCCTCCTTCGTGGCCTCTGTTTCCCTTCTCTCTGTTGCTTTATTTTCAGTTGGGACCCCCTTCTCTGTGTGGGAGTGTCTAGATCTAACCCTATAGCCGGACTTTATAATCCATCATACTACTCGTCATCAAATCATAGCGATACCATCTACCATACAATCACAGTTCTCAATATTATTGTTATTATTCGAGTGTCTTATCCTAACTTACGGTGCCCGCCATTTCGTGCTCCAGACCGTGGTTCCGGATGCCAATTCCTCAGATGTCCGATTATCCACTCTTTTTTTAGAAAATTCCAAATTTCTTTAAATCATCTCATCATAAATTTTTCTAGCCCTTCATACGATACATGTCGGGACGTACCTTCGTCTTCCATCGATCAAGTGTCTCTTGTCCACCAATCTAACCCGCTCCAAATTTAATCCGAACTATTGAAACACTCTAACCACTGTAGTATATTATTTAATTATTCTTATTCTTTTCGGGGGAACTTTGGGATGGGCTGAGTTCCGGATGCGGAGCCAGGATGCCGGCCTCGCCGGACGCGGACGGAGACGGAGCCATGTAGCGAGTCCGGGAGCCGGTAGCCTTCGTATGCCTAAAATCGATTTCCCTTCGAAATATATTTATTTGCGTATATATATATCATTATATCTATAAAGGAAAATTATAAGAATTATTTTATAGGAGTATGTGACCATAGGGACTATATAATAATATACGTATATATAGGTGTATATATTTTTTATCGTTATATGATTTTAATTAGCATAGTAGTATATAGATAGATTTGTCTATTATAAGACTTTAATAATTATATTATATTCTACTATATATTAAACAATATTAGTTATAATATATATTATATATATATATATATTTAATATATATATTATATTATTAAATATAATATATTAATTATTATAATTATAAATTATATATATTATATAATATATATATTAATTATAATATATATATTATAATATATATTTTAATTATTCATTATTATTATAATAATAACATTAAATATATATTATTTATTATATATATATTAATATATTATATATATAATATATAATATTATTATATTAATTATATCATTATCTATATATATTCATCTACATATATATTAATATCCATACTATATGTACATCTCGATATTTTAGCACTTCACAGATTTGAGAGCCATCACAGCCAGCCCCCTCCACCACCACTCTGACGGGCAAAACCCTAATCTAGGAGGGGGTGTGCTCCATTTTTTTAAAAGTCTGAAGCAAGACGGAGCCAAGACGAGAGGTAGCACACACTCAGACACCGACCAGTGACGACCTAGGTCTTTCGAGCTTAGTTGGGGCGAGTGCTCTAACAGCTATATATATATAGGGAGTCGAGTTGCGAGCTTGTAGTCGGAGTCGAGCCA